>CM019720.1:21291409-21368777 GCA_009760885.1 Achatina immaculata
TTTGCCTCCCTAACAGCACTCCTGTAGGCCTCTCGGTTGTAAGCAAGATGGCCTGCTGCTGATGCATCCATTGGCAGATTATCAACGATGTCTTGCAGCCATCTTCGTTTTGGTCTTCCTCTCTTTCTTTTTCCCATTATGTACCCTTCCAATACGGTCTTCTCTAGATTATCATGACGTTTAATGTGTCCAAAATATTTAAGTTTTCTCTCGTTAGTCCTCTTTACTAGCCAACCATCTTCAATATTAAGTTCTTATAGTATGGATGTATTTGTTCTTTTTTGTGTCCATGATATTTGAAGAACTCTTCTGTAGCATTTACATTCAAAGACATTTATGTGTTTCTCAGCTGTTTTGTTAAGTGTCCATTCTCACAGGCATATGTTGCCATGGGAAAGATGCATGCCCTTAAAAATCCTATTTTTCTAGTTCTGTCTGTTCCTCTCCACAGATTCTTTAGATGTTTTACTTTCTGAAGAGCAAATGATGTCCTCCTTTTAATTTCCCTCATTGTATCTACATTATTAGTTAGTAGTGATCCAAGATATTCAAGACTCTCTACTTCTTCCAATTTTTCCTCATTGATACATATTTCAGCTGCCTTGTTTGTTTTGTCAGTTGTCATCAATTTAGTTTTCTTCGCATTAAGATACAGGGTTTGCTCTTCTTTGTTCTTATGGACTGACATAATTAGTTTTTCCATTCCTTTTTGTGTTGTGGACAGTACTGTGTCATCAGCATATCTAATCTCTGGTATTTCATAACCTCCAACTATTATGGCATCGTAATATTCTTTTTCTATATCTTCTCTAACATTCTTCATTATATTTTCAGTATACAAGATAGATAAGTAAGCCGACAATGTGCACCCCTGATGGACCCATTGTTGATCTATTCTTCCTAAAAGCTGCTTGATAGTCTCCCAGTATGTTCTCGCTGTATGGTTTTAATCTGTTTAAAAGTATAATAGATAGTATTTTGTAGCTTGTTTGTAGTAAGTATATTCCACTGTTGTTTTCACACTTGGTCTTATTGAATAGTATACATTATATTATAAGCTACATTATAAATAGTATAAAGAGAGAAGCAATAGTGATTCTCGCCATTTTCTAGGAAGCTTTTATTATTTCCATATTTGCTGTATGAGTGCACATATCTGCTCATGTAGATTTAGACCTCTTTCCTTAATCAGTTCTGCAGCAATTCCATCTGAACCTGTTGCTGTGTTGTTTGGTCATGATGCTGTAGCTTTACTTTTAGTAGTAGTTTAGATTATAGGTTAACTAAATGACAGATCCTGCAGTTAAACTTGGGAAGTCAAAGTTTCTGTTTGGTGTTTCTGACATTTAGTCTGTGACACGCAAGTACAAAAGTTAGAGAACCTAATAATCACTGAAAAAGAAAGAGAAATAGAAAGAAACAGTAGCTGACTGAAAGTTGTAACTGAAGATACCAGAGGTGACTAGAATTATCTAGGATCGTGTAAAACGGAAAACACCAACGTATACCAATGGAGCCTGGAACGAACGAACAAATGGTGAAACAGTTCTAATAAAAAAATTGGTGCTCCTTAAATTTAATACATCGGTTACTTCCCCTCAACATGCTTAGCATTACATTGGCTACTGATCCGTAAACTCCGTGTAATTAAGAAACGTTCCGTGTTATTTTCCCGTGCTTGTGGCTTTGTAGGTTTCGTTATCAAGTTGCCAGAGAAATTAAATAAATTCTCTCATAAATTACTAAATTAAACTAAAAAATGTCATTTTTCTCCTTTATCTGCCGACACGACCATCTTCCACTTAATGTTTACATGAAATGTACACTCGATAGAAGATTTCTGACTTTTACAAATATTAAAAATTAAAATTCCCAGATTTTAAAAAAATGTATCCATGAAAAGAAAGTAATAGAATTCAAACAGGTAATAACGGCAATTCTCAATCTGGCAAATCGCAGGGGGGGGGGGGGAATGTAATGATAACAGCATATATAGACTTACTACATCATCGGTAAATACGTTTTCAGATAAATGCCATAATGTTCTACTGATAATATTCATTTCAGTTATTAAAAACATTAAAAAAGCACGAACTTCAGTTGATGAAATGAACAAATGAGTGTATATTTATCTTCCATTTTTACCTTCCACTGCTTAGAAAACCAACACAGGACCAGCTCTAAAGAACTTGCAGTGTTTTCAATATTTCAAAGATGGACAACTGTGTTTAAATAGTCATCGCACCTTATATTTACTTTACAGTTTAGAAAATCGATTTCCTGAGACAAGAAGAAAAATACTCTCAGTTTACGTATTTTCTGCCACCATCAAAGTTTATAATGTCGATTTTTGTCCGTGGCTCTGCCAGTCTTTGAGTCACATCAAGGCTGTCTCTGCCTGTGTTTTAGTCACATCAAGACTGTCTCTGCCTGTCTTTTAGTCACATCAAGGCTGTCTCTGCCTGTCTTTTAGTCACATCAAGGCTGTCTCTGCCCGTCTTTTAGTCACATCAAGAATGTCTCTGCCTGTCTTTTAGTCACATCAAGACTGTCTCTGCCTATCTTTTAGTCACATCAAGGCTGTCTCTGCCTGTCTTTTAGTCACATCAAGGCTGTCTCTGCCTGTGTTTCAGTCACATCAAGGCTGTCTCTGCCTGTCTTTGAGTCACATCAAGGCTGTCTCTGCCTGTCTTTTAGTCACGTCAAGGCTGTCTCTGCCTGTCAGTCGCTGGCATTCTGTCAGTGACATATGAGTCACTCCTGTAATATTGTAGCAATTGGTTTTGAACATTCTAGTTTGTCTGTTTGTTCTCTTGTGTACCTTTTGTGCAAAATAAAATAGTAACGGACATAGAACAAACATTTGACAAAAAGCCAGCCATATTTTTAAATTATAATTTCTCACTCCACATGTTCCCTATACAACATGGAGACTTTAGAATTCATCTCAAGCAACACAAAAAAGGAATGGATCGCATCTTTTATCAACGGTTTCTTAATTTTGAGACTTTTTTCTGTTGACAGACTTAATCTTATGTTTTTCGGGAGTTGATACAAGAACAACTTTATATTCAATCGTGATTTCGATATGGTAGTCCTGATTTAAACAACCTTACTAAACACGTACAAATGATACTTTAAACAACCCTATTGAAAACGTGGAAATGCAAATTTAAACACCTTTATTGAAAACGTAACACACAATAATTAGTGTATTGGTATACAACTATACACAAAGCACTAACTATATACAAACACCACAAATCCCTATCCATTCACTACCATCATCATCATCATGATCGCCTTTCACTCCCTTAAGTGCACCGGCCATAGATATGGGCTCTTCAGTCATCCCTGTTCTTGGAATAGTTCTCTGTTCCTTTTGTGCGCATTTTGTCTCTTAACATTTTCTACACTCAACCATGCACAATTTTGCACCTTTCAGAACGAACGCTTTATTTGCATAGTAACCGGTGCATTTTGTTTGTGCTATCTCGACATAAAGGTGACTGTGGTTTTGTGCTGCTCCAGAAGCTGAGATGTCATTTTGCAATTTTTCATTAATTTTTTTTCATTTTTTATTCTTTCGTTAACATAAAATTAATGTGAATCTTTACTTTGTCTTCTCTCTCTGATTCTTCGTCCTGCGTGTTTTTGTATGATTAAGGCTAACGCGGAAACGTCACAACTGTGTAATCGTTATGTAATAAAGCTGCTCCTACTTTTTTCCTTGTTTATACATTTTAAAACGTAGAGATGCTATTTTAAACAACTCTACTGAAAACGTTGAAATGCTACTTTAAACAACCCTATTGAAAACTTAGATATGCTATTTTAAACAACTCTACTGAAAACGTTGAAATGCTACTTTAAACAACCCTATTGAAAACTTAGATATGCTATTTTAAACAACTCTACTGAAAACGTTGAAATGCTACTTTAAACAACCCTATTGAAAACTTAGATATGCTATTTTAAACAACTCTACTGAAAACGTTGAAATGCTACTTTAAACAACCCTATTGAAAACTTAGATATGCTATTTTAAACAACTCTACTGAAAACGTTGAAATGCTACTTTAAACAACCCTATTGAAAACTTAGATATGCTATTTTAAACAACTCTACTGAAAACGTAGATGTGCCACTTTAAACAACCCTATTGAAAACTTAGATATGCTATTTTAAACAACTCTACTGAAAACGTAGATGTGCCACTTTAAACAACCCCATTGAAAACGTAGAAATGCTACTTTAAAAAACCCTGTTGAAAACATAGAGATGATACTTTAAACAACCCTACCGAAAATGTAGAGATGATACTTTAAACAACCCTACTGAAAACTTAGAGATGCTACTTAAAACAATCTTATTAAAAACTTAGAGATGCTACTTTAAAGAACCCTACTGAGAACGTAGAGATGTTACTTTAAACAACCTAAAGAAACAAAGTAACAAGCCTGAAAGTTGCCAAACATTTCGTGCATTTTCGAAATACATCGTGACCATCATGCTTCTCCAACATGTGCGTTTTTATTTTTTATATTTCTATTCAAGTCCTACCAGTTTGGCTTTCTTTTATTGTGCTACTTGGTCGGTCTTTTCGAATTTTATTTTTCATTCATTCTACCTGGTTCTTTTTCATCGAGTTTCCCACTGATTGTCTGTTTCTCTGAAGTGTGTCTTCTCTTGGCATGTCCTATTTTACATGAGGACGAAAACACAGGTGAGGCTTGCTTCAATTCTCACATGCACCTAGTACTATCCTGACCTTGTGAGCTTGTTTTTGAACTCATCTAGTATCCTCCTGGAGTTTTGAACTTACTTATGCATCTGTTACCCTCCTGATCTTTTGAACTGACACATGTGTAGGGAATAGATTAAGCTCATTAGTTACATGGGTTGACTGGCAACCCCAATGGTCAGAGACAGGCTAGAACCGGAAGTGCACAATTCTGGGAGGCCGGCTCTGGCCAGGTATATAAAACAATGATTCTCAACCCATGGACCGCGGCCCAAAGAGTGCTCTGACAGGGAGCATTGTCAGCCGCGCTGAAGTCTCAAAGCAGCAAAAAAAAGAAGATACAATAAAAAAATTATTCCGCATTGTTCACGCAATGCATAGCGTCAGACGGCACGGATGGAAGCAGTAGAATTGTAGGTCGCTTTATTAGTATGTCCGTAGTGCGACTGTTGGAGAAAAGATCCAGACAGCGTTTCTTCCAGCATCAAACAGAAATGTGACCTACATAAAAAGATGGCATCGCTTTTGAAGTGCGACACCGGCGTCTTTCTGACAGTTTTCCTTGTTTGCTCGAAACGTGCAGTTTTGCAATGTAATTTTAGAGAACAAGTCGGCGTAGATTGTGTGAGAGAGCAGAAGTGAAATATAATTCTGAGCAATTGTGGGTTTAGTTTTAAAATCATATTTCATTGGCTTCAGAGCCGCTATTCGGTCTGGTGCTGTGTGTAATTCGTATTGGATTAATCAACGGATTCCAGTAACCCACGTTTTCGGATTGCCTTTTTTATTGTTTAAACTTCAAAGCTTTATGCGCTAAAATGGATCGATTTGTGAAACGTAACCGTTCGACCGAGCGCAAACAAATTGATAGTAGTGGCAGCGAAAGTTATTGTGATCGAGGCGACGTTAAAGTTGATACTTGTAATAAAACTAAATACGCTCGAAAACATGAAGTGAAATATACTAAGTACAGTTTTGTTCCATCAAAAAATGACAAAAAATCTGCCACAGTGTTATGTGTTTGCAAATCCCCTCTAATGAGGCAATGAAGCCGACGAAATTGTGTTGTCATCTAACTACAGGACATCCAGATTTACAGAATAAAACCAAAGAATTTTTCCAATATAAAGCCGAGGAATATAGTAAATAGAAGACAGTATTTAAAAAAGAGCCACTCTCAACGAAAAAGCTCTTAAAGCATCGTACCTGATTGTAGAGAGGATCGCAAAATCAAAGAAACCGCACACGATTAGAGAAGGTCGTATCATGTCAGCCGCTGTTGACATTTGTGGCGTATTTTTCGGTTCAGCATACACTACAAAATTGAAAACCATTCCCATCTCGAACGATACTACCCGCAGAAGAATATCAGAAATGTCCGAGGACACTGTCGTGCTGCTAACTGAACGATTACAATCTAAAAAGTTTGCTATTCAGTTAGATGAGTCTAATGACATCACCGGCGAGTCATAGCTCTATCTTCATGTTCGCTATTGTTGGCAAAATAGTATGCAAGAGGAATTTCTGTTTTTTTTTTTTAAGTCACTGCCAGCGAGATCGACGGCCGATGAAATATTTCGTGTTTTAAACGATTTTTTTCACAACCTTTGGACTGCAGTGGACGAATTGCACCGGTGTTTGGACCGACGGTGCTGACACAATGACTGGTCGCAACAGTGGTGTTGTAACTCGCATAAAGCAAGTGTCACCCGAGATTGTAGGTGCCCATTGCATGATCCATCGTGAGGCACTCGCTTCAAAGAAGTTGAATGAAGCTCTGGGATATGTACTCGAAGACTGTGTTCTGATTGTAGACTTCATAAAAAATAGAACAGTGAACAATCGATTATTTGCTAAACTTTATATTGAGTCATATGCAGAACACAAGCATCTTCTATTGCACTCAGCTGTGCATTCGCTGTCCAGAGGAGGGGTGTTTGAGCTTCGTTTGGAATTGTTGAAGTTTTTGAAAGAACACAATCTCGACCTGGCAGGTAAGGTCGCTGACATTGAGTGGCTTGACATGCTGGTATACCTTGCTGGCATTTTTAGCCTTTTGAACAGTTTGAACATATCACTGCAGGGTAAAGATGCCAGTATACTCAAGACATACGGCATAGTTGCAGTTTTTAAGAAGAAACTAGGACTTTATCGCGCGTGACTCGAGAATAAATCACAAGACATGTTTCACTGGTTCTGTGAATTTATAGAGTGTAATGAAGTTAATGGCGAGATTCTGGAAGGGGTCACTGGTGTAATAAAAGGGCATCTGGCATCTCTTGCTGATTATTTTGACAAATACTACACGCCCGAAGATATTAAAGCGTACGACTGGATTCGTAATCATGTTCATCCTGCATTCTCTGAATTAACCGGTCGTGCACAAGAAGAATTAGCGGAACTCTCTAGCGATTGCACATTTCAAATCAAATTTAACAACACCATTGTAGATATCTCTTCCTTTTGGTGCACTGTTTCGCTGGAATATCCGTTGTTGTCAGCCCTGGCGATGAAAGTTCGCCTACCTTTTTGAACAACTCATTTATGCGAAGTTTTATTTTCTACATTGACTGTCATGAAAACCAAATACCGTTCAAGAATGAACGTGGAGGATGATCTTCGAGTTTGTCATAAATTCCAACCAGAATAGACATGCTATCCAACTGGAAACAGTGCCATCTTTAAGTTAAATGAAAAGAATTTTTGTGTGGCAGTCAGTATGGAGTTAAACATGTAGAGAAAATATTACATAATACTTTATAAAATTAGATTTAGACCTTGCAAATATAAAGCACTTTCTTAGTGGGCAGCAAAAATGTTTCACTTTTAAATGGGGGCCGCGCAGCAAAATGGTCTGAGAACCGCTGATATAAAGAAAGGAAAATAGAATTTTAAGGTGTCCTGATTTTGTAAGCTGAGCCCGTATGAGGCAAGGGATCGGGGGAGCCATGTTATTGTTCAAGCGTGAGTGAGAAATTTTATTCGTGGGATGAGAACCAATATCTGCTAAGTTAGTATGGGTTGTTATTATGTGATGTGGATGAATGCAAGCTGTGCTGTGGGCTCCCTCGATCAGTTCCGATCCACTTTGGTAATATACCTCGTATTTTGTTAGGAATGTGTTGTGTATGCTAATCCTAACTCAGGGAAAGTGTGATAGTTCCGTGCAATATTTTGATACTCTTTTGTGTAATGTTGATGTGTTTTATATGCACTTAATTTTTGTATTGCTGATTTTACGCATATGCGTTTGAATATGTTCTTGTCAAATGGTTATGTGGTTACAAGTTGAATCGAACCTAAATATTTAGAGAAAATTGTTATAGTGATTTATGTTAACATATGAATTGATGATTCATTTGTTGATTTTACTAACTGTGTAAAATGTTGTGGCAATAGAAACTTATGATTATTTGAAGAATTGTTTGATTGTGTTTGCCTTCCATTTCGTGTAACATGATGTGGTGTAGTTGTGGGTGTGTTAATATGTGTAACTTTCAACATTTTCATTTTACCTCTAAAGATGAAATAGCAAGAATAAAAATACATAAATAAAATGGCCCTGTGATCCTACAGACAGTTATTAGCACCACTAAAATACAAATACTTTCTTACACATGCACCTAGTACTCTCCTGACCTTGTCAACTGATTTTTTTTTATCTGGGTCTTATGGAAGCAATGGTGACTAAGTTGGAATAATTGTTTGGTTGTAGCGGCCAGACAGACAGACAGCCAACCAGCCAGACAGACAACTAGCCAGCTATATAGACAGCTAGCCAGACAGACAGACAACTAGCCAGCTATATAGACAGCTAGCCAGACAGACAGACAACTAGCCAGGAAAACAGACAGAAAACTATCCAGGTTGACAGATAGTCAGTCAATCAAACCATTCAGTCAGCCAATCTTTTAGCCTGCCAATCACGCACACACAGACAAATAGATAGACAGACATTCAAACAGACAGACACACAACCGGACAGCCAGAGCTTGGCAGTATCCTATGTGATCTCTTCATTGTTCGTCTGAAGCAATTTGTTGCGTTGTCAATATGCCCCTCTGGCAGTTCAGGACATTGTAGTGGAAGCTGCCATGAATCCAGCTTCTTGAACCGCTCTATACATTCAAACAAGCCGCTGTAACCCACTGTAACTTAAGATCGTCAAGATATCAGCTCCAAAAAAGCTAAAAATTTGCAGTATCACAGAAATCAGTCGGTTGATACAAACAGCACGGTCATGCACCCTGTATATTATGCCCAATTTTTCTAATAAAATCTCTGCAATAAAAAAGCTTTCATTATTTCTTTACATAAATTATGTCTAAAATAGTCTTGCTAAGATACATTTTCTCATTTCAACCAGCATGTGCACGATATTATAACTTCAGTGTTGAATTCAGAGAACTATATCTGTGTCATATTATTAGTTTTAATGAAAATGCACGTTATGTTTGCACTTTACACCTGTGCGTAGAGTTTTATAACAGTTTTAGTACATTTACCTGGACCGGAGAGAAGATTATATGAAATATAATAAGTAGAATAATACGGTGGTTTTCTTTTCATCTTTTTATTCAAACAGGTCGATCGTGAAATACATATAAGCGTCTTTATTTATGACAAGAATACGACAAGTCTCCTTTTAATCTGCGAATAAGCAGTGAGGCCGTGTAACTACTGAACAATATTACGGGTCCAGTCACGGTTCGAGTGTACGTACTTTTGAATGTTTGACAAAATAAATTCATTACTTTGGCGTTATTGACGAATTTCAGGCATGTTTTTTTTTCTCAATGGTTTTCAAATTTATATAATTCAGAACCCTTCAGAGACGCATCATCATCGAACGCTGTTTAGGCCGAGACAGATGAGTACAGTGGGTGGATAGTTCTCTCTGAACTTCATCTTTATATACACCTGGAGAAATGTCTGCTGTCCTCAGGTTGATGAAGACCATTCATTGTCGATCTCTTTCTCATTTTCTCTCTTTCTTTGTTTTCTTTCTTTTATTTCTTTTTCTTTTTTTGTGTCCCTATTGTTGCTGCTGTGAAGGGCTGCAGTCTTGTGGGGAATTGTCTGAGATCTATAAACAGGGAAAATGTCCTGGCAATCTGTCAGCTTTCATCTTCTTAGTATTTATTGTATCCCAGTTATCCGCCTTCTTCTGGTGTGTCCTATGCTTCTGGTGCTATAAGTCTCTCTCAGCTGGATAATGTGACGTCATTTTGATCAAGTGTCCAAACGATTTTCTTTCTTGCTTTTCTGTGCATGCCATGAGTTTTCTTGCTGTAGTTGGAATTATGTAATTTGTTCTTTTGCCTGGCTGACTCGTTTACTTTCCTTACTCGTCTAATCTTTCATGTCCTGTCTTTCACACTTCTTTACTCTGTCCGAGCCTCTTGGCCCTTACCCCTAGATGTTTTTCTTCCAAATATGATATCTACTTTCACGTGCTAGGATAATTGGATTATCTCATTATAATCCTTAAATAATCATTTCACTAGTCAGTTTTGTTTGTTTGAATAATTCTATATTTGTGATGGTGAAATATATTCCCAGACTTCTGTGTACGCACATGGAAGTAAAGAAAGATGGCTGTGCTGGAGTAAGATACGGTTTTTAAAGAAAGCAAAACTAGAACAGAATCCTGTCTTAACTTTTTCATGCTGGTTCTAATAACAAACTGATGAGCTTCATTAATCTAGAGCTTCATCAGTCTAGAGCTTCATCAGTCTAGAGCTTCATCAGTCTAGAGCTTCATCAACCTAGAGCTTCATCAATCCATAGCTTCATCAACTTAGAGCTTCATCAACCTAGAGCTTCATAAACCTAGAGCTTATCAATCTAGAGTTTCATGAACCTAGAGCTTCACGGTGGTGGAGTTTGCCAGGAGCTTGTTTCGTGGGTTTGCACTGTGTCTTCAAGAAAGTCACCTGACCCCACGTCCGCGCTGCAGCATTCAGTGCTCATTTGCAGGGAGGTCACAATAATATAGCATTTATCTATTTTTCTATCCGGCTATCCAATCTAATCTATCTGATAAGATCTATCCGATTCTTTCTCTTCTTCGTTCGCTTCTTACCACCAAGACCACCCTGTGATCCTACTGAATTTACGCCTGTTCTCCTCGTTAAGTCCTGTGGTCCCACCTGTGGTTCCCGAAAGGACCATACGAGATCTCCGAGAGGACCACAATAGGTTCATAATATCTCAGGGCTTGAGCCTGTATTCTTGGTGGGTCTCAGAAGCGGGATTGCATGATACCGTGGTTTTCGTTGCACCAGTTTAGTCTAGAGTTGAACTTTCTCACCGGAAAACCTCGACGTGTTTTGGATATCAGTATATCCCCGTCGGGTGAGAGGTGGTTGTCTATCTAGACTGCTCTGGTCCAGTGTCTCTAACTTCAGCATTTTGTGGTCGTGGCCGCTACCCTTCCTAGTTGTGACCAGGACGGAGGTTTTGTCCAGGAGGACGAATCCTCGCCACTAGTAACTTCCACCCCTGGGTTGAGCCGGTTTAGGCATATTATCCCAGTTTGGAACGTGACCAACCAGAGGTACTGTGACATACGTAGCCTTCAAGTTTCACCCCTTGGTGTGAGCCCAGTTAAGGCATATTTCACCAGTATGGGTGTATATCGGGCGTGACCGACCTTTAGAGCGGAGGTGGCATGACATGCCTAGCCATCAAGTTTCACCCCTGGTGTATGCCGGTTTAGGTAGGTGTATTTCGGACGTGGCCGGCCTCTAGAGCAGAGGCGCCATGGTATGTGTAGCTTTCGCAGCGATACTACTGGACATATCGATTAAACTTCACTTTATCCTTTCCTTCACCTCTTCACGTCGGCGCCGCACAGCAACCTTTATTTCTTTTCCGCAGTTTCTTCCTTGACCGAGAGGAGCTTCACTCCACGCGCGGCTTCGAAGAGTCTCGCCACCAGTGTCTTAACCTCTGGATTAAGCCGGTTCAGGCATTTCACCCGATATAGGTGCATTTAGGACGTGGCCAACCTCCAGACCAGAGGTGCCGTGATTTGATTGTTCGCTTCGCTTTGTCCTTTCTACCACCATTTCCACAATGGTGCCGCGCGGCAACCCCATTTGCACCTTTCTTCACTGGCCGGGAGGAGCATCGCTCCACGCTCGGCAGCTGAAGAATCTCGCCAGCAGAGTAGATGAGCTACCAAACGTGCCTCTCCTCTACCCTAAGTGTCTGGTTTTCAGGCGCCAGATATTCGCCTTCGCCCCTTCTCCTGTCAGTTTAAACAGTTCTGCCAGGATGTGGACTTGACTGCCAGAGGCTATTTGAGACGCACGCCGTTGGAGCGGAGAGCGAATTCTCCACCCCATCTTCGGCAATAACAGTCCTTTAGAACCATCTATCCGATAAACCAGGGCCGCTTCCTATCTGTCTATCACACTGATGTAATAGCTGGAACATGTTATACTAGTGGAAATGCTTACAGTTATGATTATACTCTTTCACTTACAGTAGAGATTATAATACTCTTTCACTTACAGTCGAGATTATAATATTTTTTCACTTACAGTCGAGATTATAATACTCTTTCACTTGTGTGTTTCACTATCCGCTTCACAGACTTACATCCCAGGAACGGTCATTCTGTCAGTGGCAAATAGCAACACAGTAACAGCGATATAAAGTTACAATGCTTTATTGGTGCGTTGGATGACGATGACGATGAATGATTTGTTGGTTAAGACAGGGGCATAACAAATCCAAGAACACATGACGGGACTTAATTCCAAGTCAAACAACGTAGAATAAATTCCTGGCGACTACTGACGTCCTCAGACTTCGTCGCCACCAGAATTTCTAACTACATTTCTACCTCTGCTAATCTAACACACTACACAAAACTACAGTCTCTCACAAACCGACTAACTAACCTAGCCTATCTGAGCTCAGAACATCAGCTCTCCCAGATCATCTGATTTTTGTCTCACTACCTTTCTTTGTCATGTTATTCGTGAGCCACAAATCTCGCTAGCTGAATATGTTCAAGGGGAATAAATCTAACCACCAAGCTACTAATTTCTATGAAACATAACCCTTTTTATGCTAACTTTCCCATTCTATGATAGGTTGTCTAACTTTTCTCTTCTATAAATATATATTTGATTATAACAAAACAATAACAAGGATATCCACATTTCTTTATTCTTGTTTCCTTACAGTTTCCCTGGTCACGTGTCTGACTGTTCCTATGTGAAAGACCATTCACAACGATAACAAATATCGAGAAACCATAAAATCTGCACAATCTTGACAACAGTTCAACAGGACACCCTAAGTATATTCACTAGAATTAACTATCACAGACATAAGTCTTGAAATTTACCAAGGAAAAAAAAATAATCATCTGAAGATATTAACTTCTCTTAAGTAAACCAAAATGCGACATTTCATAGAGCTGTGATATATGATCGCCGACAGTTTAAGATACGAAACTGAAATAAGCTGGAGAATGAAGGTGGCTTGCTGGACTTTCAAGGGAATTAGAAATGTCGCTACTTCCAGCAATTAAATTTGACAGTTGTCGCGTGTTGTGTATTATCAGCGTTACTTCATGATGCAGAAACTAAAACTGATCTCAGAACAGGAAGGAAAAACCCACCTTCTGGTTTATAAAAGTTCTGTGAATATACGAGCTGGGGAGTTAGTACACTAAAACTTTCTACTTCAACTCTGAGAGCCACATTGACTTTCTTCAGCATTCAATTACCTTGGTCTCGTTAAATTTAGAGCCCCTATTTGCTTAAATGAACTACACTGTATTCTCTAACATCACACAGCAGTGCCATATATTCTCTTCTAGGTAATTAGACATTCTGACCAGATTCCTCATGATAATTGAACATTCTGACCAGGTTCCTCATGGTAATCAAACATTCTAATCTGGTTCCTGGTGGTAATTAGACATTCTGACCAGATTCCTGGTGGTAATTAGACATTCTGACCAGATTCCTGATGGTAATTAGACATTCTGACCAGATTCCTCATGGTAATCAGACATTCTAATCTGGTTCCTGGTGGTAATTAGACATTCTGACCAGATTCCTGGTGGTAATTAGACATTCTGACCATGTTCCTCATGGTAATCAGACATTCTAATCTGGTTCCTGGTGGTAATTAGACATTCTGACCAGATTCCTGGTGGTAATTAGACATTCTGACCATGTTCGTCATTATAATTATACATTCTGACTAGGTGCGTCATGATAATTAGACATTCTGATCAAGTTCCTCATGGTAATTAGATATTCTGACCAGGTTACTTGTGGTAATTAGACATTCTGACCAATTTCCTAGTGGTAATTACATATTCTGAACAGGTTCCTTGTGGTAATTAAACGTTCTAACCGGTTTCCTCATGGTAATTAGACATTCTGACCAGGTTACTTGTGGTTATTAGACATTCTGACCAGGTTCCTGATGATAATTGGACAAACGCTCAGAATATCAGGCCCACACTTGCAGACTACAACAGAAATAGATATATATTTTGAGCAATACTGTCATACAGCACAGTTTTTTTTTTCTCGTTTTAAAATGAGACACATCTCGTACAACAGATCCGTGTCACTGGGAACAACATTCCGAGTACTTAAATGTTACATCGAGCCAATTCTGTTTTATGGATGTGAAGCATGATCCATGAATAGGAGATTACAGCGAGAAATGGAGGCCATGGCATATCGTTCATAGGAAGGATGTTGAAGTTACCACAGACAGCTAAGAAAACCAACGAAGAAGTCTTAAGAGAGGCTGGAGTAAAAAGGCAAATTACAGCAAAGATCAGTGGCAGACAAGCGAGATTTGAAGCATATTTTCTAAGAAGATGAAAATTGGAAAACATTGCGGCAACTGGAAAAATTGAGGGAAGAAGAGACAAAGGAAGACAGAGAGAAGTTACTTGGTGGGCTGTCAGTGTGGCTAGGAAGAAAGTCACCGGCGGATGTCATAATCAAGTCTAGAGACAGGGAATTGTAGAGAGAAATGATCGCCTACGCCACACGGCACGGCACTTGATTGATTGATTAAAATCATTCCGGTCGTTGGGTACCATGTAGTACTAGCATGATTGAACGACATCAGATATTTTACAGTGAGCGATTTTTTTTTTGGGGGGGGGGCTGTTTTATATTTTATATCATATTCTCGATATTCATTGTGATTAGAACAAACCTTTTTGAATTTAAGGTTCAGTTTTTGTGAGATCTCGTGACGTTATAAACTAAGTTACATTTTTCAACATTTTTCAAAATAATTCTTTGACAGAAGGAAAGAAGTTTCCTAACTGTCACTGGAAAATGAAAGCGAGAAGATGAGAGAACAAGGGAAACATGGCGGAAGTGATCCACCGCGAGCGTAGTAAGCGAGAGGCGTCGGATCTAAGTAGAAATACTCAGAGCTGGAACACAAGAAAGAAACGAAGTACACATTTTACAAAGCTACAGGTCGCCTAGGCGACGGCGAACTGACTAGTGCACTAGCATCTCGTGACGAAGGTAGGCATTAGATGCTGTAAAAAAAAGGTTTAGGACTATGAGAGGACAGGCAGCCACGTGTAATGTTGACCACATCATTCTCTTGTGCGCTGACAGGTCATTAACACCGTATTCCCCCCTCCCCCCATTTGACTATGGAATAACAGTGACCTATTTCAGGGGACACTATGGGTTGACAGAATGCCCAGCTCTAGCTATACTATCTGATAACATAATTTTCTAAGTTTGTTTGCTCGAATGTAGTCGCCACTGAATCGTAAAGTATTTAATTAGGAAAGTAACATATTTCGGTAAAATCACACTTCCATTTCTTCTCCTTTAATTTTTTTTACTGATTATAACTTGTAAATTAATAACGTATAAAATACAATAACCAATAACTCAAGTTCTTAGCTAGTATTCCTTTTACTGAAACCAATTATTTGTTGACACGTGATTCTAAATTTAGAACTCATGACGTAATACACGCAAAAATTCAAACTGGAGTTTATGGCCTCGAAGGAGAATGCTGCGTACCAGGCAACTCTAAAAGCGTTACGGAACTCACCAGCGATTGACAGATCTGGGACTATAATGCTGCATGTGTACACGACAATGCTCGGAAAGAAGCAGACAATGTAGGTCACAGCGACCAGAAGAACTATCTTCACGGTCCGGTCATTTCTTTTTTGATGGTTACTGGCAATTCCCGAAGTTAACTCTTTCCGCCATTTTGAATTGTGATTCAATTGGATGGTCAAGATTAATGTAAAGATGATTACAGCTAAAAATGAGACTAGCTGTGACACGACTGAAAAAATGAACGTCAGGGACTCTGCTTTGCTTCTATTTTCTCTGGGAATTCCACCAATCAACGTCTTATTGCTGTCTTGGTGGAACCTCCAGCCCAGGTATAGTGTCAGGTATTCTGGCAAGTGAGAGAGAATCATGACAAGGTAAATGACAGCCATGACAGCTAGAGTCACGTCGGCAGTTATGATTCGCTTAATCTTGAGGGGCAAGATAACACAAAGACACCTCTCGAAAGAAATGAATGCGGTTATCCAGCTTGTCACTCTTGCAAAACTTGCGTGTGTGCAACCACCGGTCAAATATACGACATCGATAATCACCCACGGAATATCCGAGTTGACAAAAAGCGGGTAGTTAGTAATATTTGTCCACTGTAGAAAGATAAGACAGAGCAGATCTGAAATCGCGAGAGCTAGCAGGCTGATGTTCACTGTGTCTGCGAAACCATTTTTGAGGAAAACGAAGATATTGATAGCGTTTGTGACGATCCCAAAGGAGCAGATGACTGTGCCGAGGACAGCGTTGTTAACAGTCGCAAACAAATCAACAACTTCCTCACTCAAGACAAATATCTTGCCAGTGTCCATTACATTTGTGACAGCTCATCGCTTATTGGCTAAGAAAAAATGTAAACTGTATTAATATATTGTTTGAAGATTAAAATACATATTTCTGTTACATTCTTTTTGAGCTGATATACTTATGCAGTTTTAGTTGCAATGTTTGGTTGATTGATTGACTTGCTTGGTGATTAATTGGTTAGTTGCTTGGTTAATTGATTAGGCAATTCTTTGGCTGCTTGGCTGGTTCGTTCGCCAGTTAGTTGGTTCATTGATTGCTTGGTTGGTTGGTTGGTTGCTTGCTTGATTGATTGGTTGATTAGCTTGCTTCCTTGGTTGGTTGCATGGTTAGGTAGCTCATTGGTTCGGTGGTTAGTTAGCGATTGATTGTATGGTTGACTGGTAGCTGGTTGGTGGTTGATTGGTTAGTCGGTTGGCTGATTGTTTGGTTAATTGGTTAGTTGATTGACGGTTGGTTGGTTAGTCGGGTTGATTGTTTGGTTAGTTGGTTAGTGGTTGGTTGATCGGATGGCGGTTGGTTGGTTGGAAACTGAAAACTGAATTTTTGTCAGTGGCAAAAATCTAGGATAGTCTCTTCTACTCTAGCTTGATGCCTAGAGTAAGCATCAGTGACTTTCTTTCAATTTGGGTCTAATAAAAAAAGAAGATAGCTTCTTAGCAAGCTCCACTACCACTGTGAACAAGTCTGAAGTAGGATAATGGCTTTTTCCTGAGTTTAGCAGGGAGACATGATAGGGTCTTGACCAGTTGTGGCTCGTCAGACGTTCTAACAGTAGAGGTCACTAGCGCACTCACTTTCCTTTCCAGAGGTTTGAAAATAGGAAGGGCTGAATACAGGCACCTGGTCTTAAGAAGATGAGACCTTGAAAGGGGAAAAATTATATTCATTTACACTTTTGGATCGATATTATATTCTTAAATTTTTAAATAATAATATAACATGTATAACAATACAATACGACTGACATACAAAATGAAGAAAGGAAGTGGCATTGTCCAGTCTGAGTTGATGCAGGTCCTGGGGTTCAAGATCTTGAGCTCTTGCCCGGTTAGAAGCAGTTCCTCACAGGTTTTGTCTGCTTTACCAGAACGTGCTCACGCTGATATTCTCCCTAAGATGAAGAGCCTGGTGCTGCTATGATATTCTCCTTAAAACGAAGTTACTGGGGGTGCTATGATATTCTCAGAAATGTAGCATTTCAACGGTCTAACATTAAATTGTTAAAGAAAAATATGTTCTAAGTCTAATTTATTGAACTCTGTACTTCATTGCAAGCTATATAGAAACATACTTTCTAGAAAGTTCCAGAAAATGTTATTTCCTGAAAGGTAAATAAAATCAAGTTTCAAAGCTTTTACTCTTTCTTATTTCTATATGTATTTCATATTAATGCACTGAATTTTATACTTGCCTGAAGTTCAGGAGATTAAAACTTACTTTCAGGATTAGTCGAATGTGAACATTTGTAATCAGTTTTCAAGAAAATTGGAAGAAATATACGATTAAACAGCGATATTTGAAATGTAAGCTGGCAGTTGTTCTACTTATTCTAACAGTTCGTCTTTTTCTAACACAAGTTAATTACTAAACACGGCGAACTCAAGGTCCCTGTCATAGTGGGATCTATCAATTATAGTTTTATTTTTTTAGTATGAGAACTTGATTACTTAAAAAGTAATTGTTAAATGAGCACACTAATGTTACATAATGTATAATTGTTCGTGTGAGGTTCCTTTCTCTCAGACAGGTTTGCTCGATAATTTGTGAAACTTTAATACTGACAATGTGTGTATTCTGTAATTATTACTTCAAGATCCCGGAGTTTATTGACTGAATTCATTTTCATTATTCTAGCAGAGAAGCTATAAGCTGTCTCTCATTTCTTG
This sequence comes from Achatina immaculata, assembly GCA_009760885.1. NCBI lineage: Eukaryota > Metazoa > Mollusca > Gastropoda > Stylommatophora > Achatinidae > Lissachatina > Lissachatina immaculata. The sequence goes on from CM019720.1 coordinate 21,309,949, forward strand.
ACATTAAAGCAATGCTGTTATGTCCTGAATCACATAATAATTTGACACAAATTGGGTTTCTAGTTACACTGTGAGATGGGTGCTAGAACTGTAGAACTGTTTGTCGTCGGCAAACAAGTTTTAAGAATAAATGTCATAATTTTTACTTACGTGTAATACAGCAGAAATGTGGTTTATTAGAAGAATGTTGCGAATCCCCTGGACAGCAAAAATAACTAATGAAGAATGTAGGAGAAGAGCTGGAGAGACAAAAAACCTTGTCAAAAAGATAAGAGAGAGACAATGTACTTTCATAGGACATGCAATGAGAAGAGGGGGCATTGAAAATATTATAACAACAGGAAAAATAGAAGGAAGAAGATCAAGAGGAAGACCAAGAGAAATGATACTGGACAGTCTGACGGGATGGTGTGAGAGGAGATCACCAACTGAACTGATGGCCTGCATGAAGGATCGGATACTCTGGAGAAGCATAATAGCCAACGCCAGTCGGCACGGCACCTGATGATGATGATGATGATGTGTAATACAGCGAACAGGAATCATTGTTAAAATACAAAACAAAAGTGGCAACCTTAGTGACTGCAATAACTGGAGAGGAGTAACCGTACTATCAGTTGTGTCAAAAGTCTTTTGTAAAATCATTTTAAATAGAATCAAAGATACCGTGGATATTGCAATGAGTGAAGAACATAGCAACATATGCCTGTGAGACCTGGACACTTAACAAAACAGCTGAGAAACACATAAATGCCTTTGAATGTAAATGCTACAGAAGAGTTCTCCAAATATCGTGGACACAAAAAAGAACAAATATATCTATACTACAAGAGCTTAATATTGAAGAAGGCTGGCTAGTGATGAGGATTAAAGAGAGAAAACTGAAATATTTTGGACACATTAAACGTCATGATAATTTAGAGAAGACCGTATTGGAAGGATACATAATGGGAAAAAGAAAAAGAGGAAGACCAAGACGAAGATGGCTGCAAGACATCGTTGACGATCTGGAAATGGATGCAACAGCAGCAGGCCATCTTGCTCACAACCGAGAGGCCTACAGGAGTGCTGTTTGGGAGGCAAAGTTCCTCAAGGGACATGCAAATGAATGAATGAATGAAGAACAAGCAAGATTTCGATAAGGAAGAAGATGTCTCGACCAGACCTTTGCTCTAAGAATAATATTTTTAGAGCATATTGAAAAGCAAGAAACATTAATCCTGAACTTTATAGACTTAAAAAAAAGCATTTGATAGCATACTCAGAGATTTATTATGGAGAATTTTAAGACTATATGGAATACCATCTAATATTGTCAACATCATTAGGGATATGCAGGACGGCTTTCTTTGAGCATTCAGAACAGAAGAGTGAATGCATGATTGGTTCCAGACCGAAACAAGTGTGAAACAAGGGTGTATCTCTGTGGTAATAGATATTTCTTTACTAGATTGATGAAAATTATTATTTAATTCTTTTATTTTGTCTGGCCGTCGTCGTACTGAGTGGTGGAAGGATGACTATACCATACATTCACACCTTACATATATATAACAGGAACACGAAACAACAATCCTTTTTCTAAAAATCACGATCAATGTATTTACAAAGTTCTCATCCACAAGGCAATGCGAATCAAAATAAAACCTATGCGCACGAAGTCCATATGTTTATATATTTCCATACGCGTTATTGATTCATAAAAAAAAGGTTCCCTGAATAGTGGTTTCAATCCTGATTACAAATGCACACAACTAAACTATACACGTCAGCCTCCATCTATCGAATGACCCTCCTGGTCCACGTCTGCCGCTGGACTTCCACGTGCTCAACTTATCTCCCTTGTTTTTAATTCTGGTCTTATATACCTGGCCAGCGCCGGACTCGAAGGCCTGGGGATTTTCCATTCAAAACCGGGTCACTGCTTGCTTATTTTTCCACTCCTTACATCTCCCTTGCTTTCTGGAACTGCCATAGACTTCATAATGAAGAAATGTTGCACAGGTAAAACGGGCAGTGATTGGGTACATGGGACCCAGTTGGAAGATCTTGATTTTACAGATGACATAACTCTTATCAAGTGACAATGTGAATTCCATGCACGAAAAAAAAAGGATACCGTGCCTTCAATGGCTAACAAAATAGGACCTGAAATTAACAAGGAAAAAAACAAAAATAATGACACTTCTCATTAATTCCGTCACAAACACAAACAATTCGTAAACAGACACAACGTCAAGGGACAACTTATTTTTCATGGCTGTTAATGTAAATGAAACATAATAATGATCATGAAGCATAACTATGATCATAACACACAATTGTGAATGAACAAATAATATGGAACATAAATAATGAAATGACATAGAAATAAATCTGAGTTCAAATGCATAAAAAACTTCATATGAAATTAACAACTGATGATCAGTGAAACTGAAAATGTCTAAGTATTCCAGTACTAACACATGTTACGCATGAAAGGCTAGCAGTATACACGATCACTTCAGACAAATCACATTTCTTTATCGGCCCAAAACCCATCTTCAGGCCTGTAATATACAAGCTGCATTTTAAACTTTATCTTCTTCATGCACAAATGGATGCATCAGCAGCAGGGCATCTTGCTTACAACCGAGTGTCCTACAGGAGGCTGTTAGGGAGGCAAAGTCCCGCAAGGGACATGCAAATGACTGACTGACTTCGTACACATGTTTTAACAACTGACACTTATGACAACGTATAACAAAAATTTACATAAATGAGGAGGCACAAGTGGAGATCATTGTTTAACATTCTTTCTTACCACAAACGCAGAATTAACTAAAACACTAGACGAATACTTCCACGGAGGTAACAATAGCATAGAATGCTGTTAGGGAGGCAAAGTTCCGCAAGTGACATGCACATAAATGAATGAATGAGGTTATAATCTTTGAATTATTGAATTCATGTCCATGTTGACTGTGTGATTTCTGAAGTTTAGAACTTTTGTTCAGCTCAAGCAAAAGATTTAGTTTCAGTAACAACCAAGATGAACCACTAAAGTCCTGGGAGCAGAAGATGAACCACTAAAGTCCTGGGAGCAGAAGATGAACCACTAAAGTCCTGGGAGCAGAAGATGAACCACGAAAGTCCTAGGAGCAGAAGATGAACCAAGAAAGTCCTGGGAACAGAAGATGAACCACAAAAGTCCTGGGAGCAGAAGATGAACCAAGAAAATCCTGGAAGCAGAAGATGAACCACGAAAGTCCTGGGAGCAGAAGATGAACCACGAAAGTCCTGGGAGCAGAAGATGAACCACGAAAGTCCTAAGAGCAGAAGATGAACCACGAAAGTCCTGGAAGCAGAAGATGAACCACGAAAGTCCTAGGAGCAGAAGATGAACCACGAAAGTCCTGGGAGCAGAAGATGAACCACGAAAGTCCTGGGAACAGAAGATGAACCACGAAAGTCCTAGGAGCAGAAGATGAACCACGAAAGTCCTAGGAACAGAAGATGAACCACGAAAGTCCTGGGAACAGAAGATGAACCACGAAAGTCCTGGGAGCAGAAGATGAACCACGAAAGTCCTAGGAGCAGAAGATGAACCACGAAAGTCCTAGGAGCAGAAGATGAACCAAGAAAATCCTGGAAGCAGAAGATGAACCACGAAAGTCCTGGGAGCAGAAGATGAACCACGAAAGTCCTGGGAGCAGAAGATGAACCACGAAAGTCCTAAGAGCAGAAGATGAACCACGAAAGTCCTGGAAGCAGAAGATGAACCACGAAAGTCCTAGGAGCAGAAGATGAACCACGAAAGTCCTGGGAGCAGAAGATGAACCACGAAAGTCCTGGGAACAGAAGATGAACCACGAAAGTCCTAGGAGCAGAAGATGAACCACGAAAGTCCTAGGAACAGAAGATGAACCACGAAAGTCCTGGGAACAGAAGATGAACCACGAAAGTCCTGGGAGCAGAAGATGAACCACGAAAGTCCTAGGAGCAGAAGATGAACCACGAAAGTCCTAGGAGCAGAAGATGAACCAAGAAAATCCTGGAAGCAGAAGATGAACCACTAAAGTCCTGGGAGCAGAAGATGAACCACGAAAGTCCTGGGAGCAGAAGATGAACCACTAAAGTCCTGGGAGCAGAAGATGAACCACGAAAGTCCTGGGAGCAGAAGATGAACCACTAAAGTCCTGGAAGCAGAAGATGAACCACGAAAGTCCTGGGAACAGAAGATGAACCACGAAAGTCCTGGGAGCAGAAGATGAACCACGAAAGTCCTAGGAGCAGAAGATGAACCACGAAAGTCCTAGGAGCAGAAGATGAACCAAGAAAATCCTGGAAGCAGAAGATGAACCAAGAAAATCCTGGAAGCAGAAGATGAACCACGAAAGTCCTGGCTGCAGAAGATGAAACAAATTAAACTTGTTTAAAATAAATATATAAGGAAAATGCTCTGTATATAATGAAACGAATTCAAGACCAGCGCAGAGATAAGGAAGATGAGCAAACAACAAATAGTCTCATCAGTGATAAAAAAGGGAGATGGACTGAGAAGAAACAATATGAGAGAATCTCAAAAGAAAGTATCAAATGGGACACAACAGGTCAAATAAAAAGAGGTCGACCACGTGAAAGTTTTGTAAATGATGAGATAGGCTAAATCAGTGAGCATAAGACTGGTTCTTCAGTCTGTGAGGTTGTTGTAACGTGGTATAGCTTGATTTGATCAAAGAATGGAAGTACTACTCTTTTTCTTTTCATTTCCTTGCGTCTCTGTGTCGTTTTCTCCCCGGTATTTTATCTAAGGAGACTATCCCACAAGGTCTATGTACCATTTTTAATCCCATACCTTTGTACAATGAATTCTTCCTTGATATGGTAAAGTATACATTGTTATATGACTGGGAGAGTAAACAACAAATAGGCAGATGAAATAAAACTTCAAGTGAATCATTTTTTAAAATGTGGGTTCTGAGAAAGTTGCAGTATTATTTGAAAAGTAATATTCTTCGATCGTTCTCAGACGTCGACTTTTGAACAAATCAGTGGTCAGCTGGAGCTGGTGTACAGCCTGGTGTAGTTAAACATGAACAGCTCTTCGGTGTAAGACAAAATATATAAATATACAAAAAGCCACTGGATGAAAACTGGTAACAAAATGTTAAGAATATATAAAACAAAAGTAGAAACAGCCCTATTAACTAACGACCACACAATTGTAACGTTTCGGTTTATCCTTAATCAAACAAAAACATACAGGACAAAGGGATAAAGAAAGAAGATAAAAAAGAAATACTCGCATGAATGATAAACAACAAAAAGGAATAAAAAAAAAAGAAAAAAGGCAACACATAGCTGTGACTTGCAAGAAACTGCGTCCAAGAGTGCGCTTTGTGGAGTAGTGTGAATGTTTAAATGAGGATTTGTGAGGAGAAAAAAGGTTGGTAGTAGAGAGTGGGTTGAGAATGACAGGTTGGTAGTAGAGAGTGGGTTGGGAACGTTGAAAAGAGGGCAATACAGTGCTAGTTACATGGAGAAAAGGGTGCGTGGAACAGATGAATGTGGCTGGGTTAGAGAATTTGTAATCTAGTGCATAATCTAGTGTCCTGGAATATAAGTTACAGGTGAAGAAAGAGTATAATTTAGTAGAGAGGAGATATGTTTGTAGAGAAAAGAAATGTTAAGTATAACTTATATAAGTTTTTTTAGATGATATGTACTTTAGAAAGAGCCATGAAAGAAACAAAAGTGCTTAGAAGACGAGTCTCAAGTCGCTACATTCAAGTCTCTTTCTCTTTCGAGTTGAGTCCAGATCGAATTTTCTAAGTGCAACTTTGTATTCGAATCTACAACTTTAGTAATAGAGGAAGATATAAAGGAGTGTGAACACATTTTGTTTCGTTTCGTGTGAGCCGACGCCAAAGCACAACGAAACAAGTTCCAGAAGAAAAGTTAAGAGTTGTTAGTTTTAAAGGGACATTCATTTTCATTCGGGAAAGTGGCACAGGTGATGTATGGACCACGTGGGACAGGTGTATATTTTCAATTGTTAATGATATATTTCTGACTAAAAGATGTTCTTGATTAATATGGACTTTATCTTCTTACACATCCAGATTTCTGTTGTTCTAGATTAGGTTTCACAAACATTACACTTTACTAAATCAGAGGAAGTCCGATGGAATGTCCTCTATAGAATTCATTTAATTCTGACAAATAAGATATTCGATTTAGAATTCTTTACATCACTTGTACTAAGATGCAATATGACAAACTCTTCGTTAGTTTCGTCGTTGATGCACATAATCATTTGTTCATAAAATCAAACTATCATATTCTACATGCAGCATTTCTCAATGTTCTCAACTTCTCAGTATTCTACACTTGATACGAGAACAATTCTAAAACTGTACTATATTCGTGACACGTGGTCAATCAGTTACACGACTAAATCACTTGTACTCGAAGTTTCAAAGTAACAAATATTCATAATCACTTGAATCACTTGAAACACAGCTTCAATCTGTCCTAAAACTACTTTTTCCAAACTGCTTTTCCTGAGTATCTGTTGCTGTAGGTGTCCATCTGTCGTTGCATACGTCTTCTTTCTCTCTCGAATCTTCTCTGGAGTGTGTTCTCCTTCTGCTGTTCTTCTCTGATTGTCTGTCCTTCTCTCCTTCTCTTGTCTGGACCGGTCTCTATTCACTGACTGTCCTTGTTCCTCCGTCTTCGGTCCCGTCCTTTGTCTCCTCTCCTCTACTTCTTCTTCCTTGTTCTTATTGTCAGTTCTCCCGTCTTCGGGGCTTCGTCCTCTGTCTTCTCTCCTCTACTTCTTCCTTCTTCGTTCCCTTCCAGTCTTTCCGCTCCCCTTTTTATCTTCAAATCTAGCTTGACGGATTAACCAATAAGTATTTTGGCTCCACCCTTCAGATGTCCACTGGTTGCCATGAGCGTTCTGATTGTCCATCATTCAAACTGCCCCTTGACTTGTATGTCGCAAGTCAGTTGTCCAATAGGCCACGCCTCTAAATATTTAATTGGTCAGCTGGCCGAGTTGGTCACTCATTTATTTAAAAACCGCGTGCAATCGCGTGCCAGTTTCGTCTGTACAATTGTTATTTACCTAAGACATTCTCTTGCTCTTTCGTGTCAGAGGTTTTATTGTGTCCTTGCTTTTCATTGTGTCTGCCTTTTCTATTCGTCTTTTCTATTTTGTTTACACTTGTCAACGTCAGTCACCGTTTTGTTATCACTGGACCATCCTACTTTCTGGCGTCCTTCCTTTCTGTTTCTATATGTCAGTGTCACACTCTCGTCTTTTTCTGTTCACTTTTTCCGCTATTTACTTTTGTCCGCGTCTCGTTTTAGTGTCAATGAAGTTTTATACCTTTCTCTTCCTTTCCTCTCCCTTTCCTCTCCATTTTTCTCTGTCGCTATTCGATGTTACTATTTTCTTTACAGTATATTTTCATAATCATATTCATTAATAATAATAATAACAACAAAAATATCCGTTACCTACAAGGCCATGCTACAGGTGATGTAGGGAGCAGGTGATGTAGGGACCACGTGGCACAGGTGATGATGGGAGCACGTGGCAAGGTAATGTGGGGAGCACGTGGCACAGGTGATATAGGAAGCACGTGGCACAGGTGATGTAGAGACCACGTGACACAGGTGATGTAGGGACCACGTGACACAGGTGATGTAGAGACCACGTGGCACAGGTGATGTATGGACCACGTGGCACAAGTGATATAGTGACCACGTGGCACAGGTGATGTAGGGACCACGTGGCACATGTGATGTAGGGACCACGTGACACAGGTGATGTAGGGACCACGTGGCACAGGTGATGTAGGGACCACGTGACACAGGTGATGTAGAGACCACGTGGCACAGGTGATGTAGGGATCATGCTATTGTTACCTCCGTGGAAGTATTCGTCTTGTGTTTTCGTTAATTCTGCGTTTGTGGTAAGAAAGAATGTTAAACAATGATCTCCACTTGTGCCATTTATGTAAGTTTTTGTTATACGTTGTCATAAGTGTCAGTTGTTAAAACATGTGTACGAAGTCAGTCAGTCATTTGCGTGTCCTCTGTGGGACTTTGCCTCAGTAGGACACTCGGTTGTAAGCAAGATGCCCTGCTGCTGATGCATCCATTTGTGCATGAAGAAGATAAAGTTTAAAATGCAGCTTGTATATTACAGGCCTGAAGATGGGTTTTGGGCCGATAAAGAAATGTGATTTGTCTGAAGTGATCGTGTATACTGCTAGCCTTTCATGCGTAACATGTGTTAGTACTGGAATACTTAGACATTTTCAGTTTCACTGATCATCAGTTGTTAATTTCACATGAAGTTTTTATGCATTTGACCTCAGAATTATTTCTATGTCATTTCATTATTTATGTTCCATATTATTTGTTCATTCATGATTGTGTGTTTGTGCTTTATGATCATAGTTATGCTTCATGATCATTATTATGTTTCATTTACATTAACAGCCATGAAAAATAAGTTGTTCCCTTGATGTTGTGTCTATTTACGAATTGTTTGTGTTTGTAACGGATTTAAGATTGATATAAATGTGGTGATGTTATAATCGCTGAATTATTGAATTCATGTCCACGTTGACTGTGTGTTTTGTGAAGTTTAGAACTGTTGTTCAGCTCAAGCAAAAGATTTAGTTTAAGCAACAATCAAAATGAACCACGAAAGTCCTGGGAGCAGAAGATGAACCACTAAAGTCCTGGGAGCAGAAGATGAACCACTAAAGTCCTGGGAGCAGAAGATGAACCACTAAAGTCCTGGGAGCAGAAGATGAACCACTAAAGTCCTGGGAGCAGAAGATGAACCACGAAAGTCCTGGGAGCAGAAGATGAACCACTAAAGTCCTGGGAGCAGAAGATGAACCACTAAAGTCCTGGGAGCAGAAGATTGATGAAATATATGATAAAGAAAACCATGGGTTCACATAATTGATAAAAATTGTAAAGATAAAGAAATTATTATCATCAGTACAATAGAACATTAAAATAAGAGAATTGCTTACTTCCCATAAATATAGATAGTACGTTATAACGTAGAGAAGAAACATAAAAAAGGAATAACCCCATTTCAATTCTTAATAAATAAAATTTCTCTCTTTTTGTCAAACAGGAGGATAATTTTAAACTGAACTCGTCAAAACAACCGTTATTACGATATTTAACTAACACTGCGTTGTTGTCCAGTCGTGAGTGCATTTTAGTGGCTACTCCTCATTCTTTGTTAGAGACGAATCCATTTCGAGTTTTCACTTCGAATCGAGTCAGATCCGATCAGCTCCATCTACAACTACATCAATATATACTGTCCACTAAAAGAAACGCAACAAATACAATGTTGTTATTTAAACTGAAGTTTGCTGATAAGTCAAGGGCAAATTGCCTGAAACGTTCACTTGAACATCAATTTCGCGTGCTGACCTGAATTGTACTCACCAGATTCATGAGCACAGAAAAGCGACACTAGTCAAAACAGCATTTTTGACAATAACTCATGACAGGTTCACGAGAATCCCGTGAAACTTACTGAACTCAAAACTCACTGACCATGTTACTGAATGCCTATAAAAGACTGACGCTCTTCGAATCAATTCATTTGAAAATTCAGTGCGCAAGTATGGCTCATCTCACCACAGAACAACGAATCATCATTGGACGTTTACAGACTGGACAGTCACAAAGTGTAGTGGCCAAACAATTTAATATGGTTAGAAGCACCATTAGTTGTCTTTGTAGACGATTTCAAGAACTGGTTCAGTTGCATACCGGCCGCGCAGTGGAAGACCCATAGTCACAACTCCTGCCAAAGACCGTTTCATACGGCTGCGTCACCTCAGGAATCGGTTTGCATCTACGTCCACAACAGTCCAATCAATGACAGCAGCTCGTCGAATTTCAGATCAAACGGTCAGAAACCGGCTGCACGACGCTGGTCTTTGGGCTAGAAGACTGAGATGTCCTGTTCTTACGGACCGTCATCGCCAGATCCGACTGCAGTGGGAGAACCAGCATCATCCATGGACCGTTCCGAATGATTGGAGAAGGGTTTGGTTTAGTGATTAATCATTCTTTCTGCTCCAGCGACACGATAGACGGAGAAGAGTTTACCGCAGAGTCCATGGGCACTACGCCCAGAACTCTATGGATGAGGCTTTTCCACATAGTGGTGGAAGTGTACTGGTATGTGGGACAATCAACTTCATGGGAAGAAGTGACCTGATGCAATTTGAAGGACGCATGAATGCCCAAAGATACTTCGCTGAAATTTTTCGTCCTCACGTCCTTCCACTTCTGGCTGCACCAGGGCCGATTTTTCAGTAGGATAACGCTCGACCTCATGTGGCACAACTCACCACCCAGTTCCTCGCTGACAACAACTCGAGACCATTCCGTTGCCATCCATGTCATGAGACATGAACCTAATAGAACACTTATGGGATGAACTCAATAAATAAGACCGCCAGCGAGATGTGGCGTCAACAAATCTCCGACAGTTGCCTCTTGCACTGCATGAAGAGTGAGCAGCTATCCCACAACAACATCTAATCGGATCCATGTCAAGGAGATGTCGTTCTCTGATACAGACCAGAGGAGGCCATACACCTTACTGAAACGGAGGCCTCAGTCGCAAAGAATAAAAGTCCAAATCAAATTTAATGAACATCATTTCATTGTTAAAGTCTTAAAGTTTCTTCATGCCAAGATTGAAACATTAATTCTGTAAAATAAAATTTGTGATATCGGTTTGAAATTTGATGTCCATCACGACTACAGAAGTGTTGTGTTTCTTTTTTTTTAACAGCATAAATGTTTTTAAAAAAATATTCAAATAGGAGGTAAGGGAAAAAATGTGCCTACAAAAATTGATATTCAAATCTAGCGCAATACGAGATTTACAAATCCTGGCATCAAAGGCCCTCAGCAGTAACTATACTCCTTAACTTTTCTGCTTAACAGTTCTGGCCAGACTGCTCCAGTTGTAAATATCTTCATTACTTCAAAACATACAAGTAAATCCTATTTTCTCTGACACTTGACGTGCACTGCGATTGTTAGAAGAGCCGTTGCCAGGTTATGGTCAAAGGTTTGACCAGTTACGCCGCGGTTTTCATGTGCCTCGAGTGCGCTGAGCAGGATAATGTCTTTTTAATAAACAGTATTCGTTTGTTTGCCGAACTTTGCTGACTAAAGCAAGTTATAAGTGGTTGCTAGTTTTGTTTAATGCGCAAAGTCATCAAAGACAAGTTTTAAAGGTAGATTTCTTGTCTCAATGACGTTTTTTTTCAAGTAGTGATTAGTGAGTCTGTATTTGAATACTTTGAAAGCAACGAAACTTGTGTTATGTGACCAGAGTTTGAAAGAAACTTTGAACCACGAGCAGCAGAATTATTGTTGTATTCTGTAATCTGTTTTGTTGAGTTTTATTTCCAAGATCATTTCCCAACCTATTTTTACTATATTCTCTAACCAGCTATTGTTGCATTTTCTGACTTAATACTGTTGTATTTCATAACTTATTTTTGCTGCACTGCTTATGGTTGTATTCTCTGACTCATTGTTGTATTGATGTAGATGCTGTCGTCGTCTTTCTTGACGCTATATGAACAAAACCCTGTATCTGTGAACTGGAATTTTTCTCTGCCGATCCTGTGATGATGAAAAAACAGAAGTAAGACCATCACATTGGACAAGAAGAGTGTTGATATGACTTTCTTCGCTTTCTGAACTGATTCTCTAAAGACTTCACCACCGCTTTGGCTTGTGTTCCCAGACGAACTATAATTTCAGTTCAGACGAGCGCTTGTTCCTCTTCCTTTTCCTCCGTCTCAGTGCTGTGTGTACGATGCCAGTTCTGTTTAACATGTCTGTTTTATGTCTGCTTACGGCATTGATGTACGACAGTACGTTATTCGCAATGTCAAAAATGAGGACACCATATTTCTACCATGAGTTATTTTAACTAGCAGCTTTTTTTTTGGTTGCTTCTTTTCATATCACACAAATATTGTTGGGGTATAAGTATATAAAAGGCTGAATATATAAATATACACAAAGCCACTGCAGTAAAGCTCTGATAACAAAATGTTAAGACTATTTAAATGTTAAGAATATTTAAACAAACTCAGTAATAGCTTTTTTAAATGTTTCGGTCTACATCCTAAATATGCAGAAACACACATGACTAAGAAATAGGGGAAAATATATAAATTCACATGAATTCATATGAATGATATAGAATAACGATTGATATGGAACAAAATAAAATGGAAAAAAATGATATAAAAAAAAGAGCGAGCACTTGGCTGTGACTTGCAAGAACCTGCGTGCGAGAGTGCGTGTTGTGGAGTAGTGTGAATGTTTAAATAAAGACTTGTGAGGTGTGATAGGTTGGTAGTAAAGAGGTGGGGAAAGCGGAAAGGAGAGTGAGGAATACAATGGTAGTCAGCTTAGAAGAGGGATGGTGAAGTAGATGAATGTGGCTGGGGTAGAGAGTTTGTAGTCTAATAGAGCGCCGGTTCTGGAATATAAGTCACAAATGGGGAAGGAGCAGAACTTAGTTGAGAGAGAGAGAGAGAGAGAGAGAGAGAGAGAGAGAGAGTATAATTGTAGAGAGATGGAGTGTTAGGTGTAGCTGAATTTCGATTCAAATCATATAGTTCCAGCCTCCTATATTACTGTTTGTAGCGATTCTCATGTGCCAGGCGACTTCTGTCACCAGCGTGACATTGTTTGATGGCTGTTACTAGAAAATCAAACTTGCCTCTGTGGTTGGGGCCATTGAAATGTTTGAAGATGACTTAGAAGCATGGTGGGGATATACAGATGTTTCTGTATACGGTGGCCAAATCTGAGACTCAGTCAATCAGTCAGTAATTTGCATGTCCGCTAGGGAAATTTGCCTCCCTAACAGCTCTCCTGTAGGCTTCTCGGTTATAAGAAAGATGCCCTGCTGCTGATGCAGTCTGAGACTGGTTTCTCCAGTACAAATGATCCTGCACTTGTGCACATATTAGCGTATATTACGTTGCGGGCACATATTAGCGTATATTACGTTGCGGGCACATATTAGCGTATATTACGTTGCGGGACTCGCCTTCATGGAGTGTGAGGAGAGTTCTGGGAAAAGTAATAATCTATTTCTACTTCTTTTGTTTTAATTATTTGTAACATTTCTTCACGTCATCGTTTTCTTCATTGTCTTTGTCTTTTTTTTCCTTTTCATTCTCTTGTTTCTTCATCTTCTGTTTTCCTTCAGTGTATTTCTCTGCTCTTTTTTCTGCCTTAAATTCGCACAATTTTCTCCGCGGTCCATAACGTTGCCCATAGCATCGACAAACAGACTGTCTGTTTCCAAAATAGAAAAATCGTTGAATTTTATAGCCGTGTTTGTGAGACCCCCCCCCCCCCCCGGCCACACAAACGTGTTTCTGAACCTTGCATTGGTTGAATATGGTTATCAGAAGCCATTCAAGAAACGGTTCCACACAATTTCAGTTATCAAGATCCGTATGGCCCTCTCTCGTCTATACCTCGGTTAGAGAATCGTGTAGGGTAACTCGATTCAAACGCGTGTTGGTTACAGAAGTATGCCCTGTATAACACAGCGACCTCTAGTGACGTTAATACAAGGCATATGTCTGTGGTTTATTGCTTCCTTAAACCGTTATTCGACAGTGCTAGAGCTCTGGAACGGACGAGTCAGGGTCGATTGCTTTTTGAAGGTATGCAGCCATACTCGTAAATATCCTAACCTAATAGGACTACTATACATAAGGATTGAGGTTTGACCCGACACGCCACGGGTTTTCTGTACCCGAAGCGCCCTGGACAAAGTAATGTCTTTTTAATAAACAGTTTTCGTGTTCGGAACTTCGCTTAATAAAGTAAGTTGTAAGTTCTACACTGGGATTTTGTTGTTTAGCTCTGCAACATTTTCACTGTTTTTTTAAAAAATCTTTTGGCAAAGTTGCAGTCACTGTTGCTTCTTTTCCACTCCATGATACTGTTGCCATATATCGCGTTTTCTTTCTTTGTTTTTCTTTTTTTTTATTATTGTTCTGAGGCGGACTTAAGAAAATAAAATCTTCCACCACCGAAGTTTTTATGTCGATTCCTAACTTCAGCGAAACTGACATAATGCAACAGCTACTTTCTGAGGTCACAGCTATAAGTTAACACGGTGTCTTGACCAGCTCTGTGGCTCTAAATCTGACAACTACCAACATAATCACCTTCCGTCTTAGAGTTGCTGATAATGACGTGCCTTGTCTTTGTGCGTCTGATAGTTGTGTAAACTACCTGCCATTTTCTCTCGCATGATCTCCATCTTTCCAGTCTATCATGTAACAAGTGACTTGTGGTAGATTCTCTCCCTTCATGTAACAGGTTATCGACTTGTGGCAGATTCTCTTCTTTCTACATATTTCTCCAGCAGTTCTTTTGTGTGGAAGAAGTTACTCACATCAAGGATTCTCAAAATATCATTGTCTGCCCTTGTTTTATTTCAATGCTTCGGTAGCTCCAAGTCCAGCCCGTAAAATGAAGACAACCATCGTTGTCTGAGGTCATCCCTTCATCATTGTGAGAAAGGAAACTATTTGGTTATGGAGCGCTCGGAACAACAACAACAATAACAACAACAACAACAATAATAATAATAATAAAAATAATAGCAAAAAAACAGTAATAATAATATTAACAATAATATAAGCAAAAAAGGAATAATAACATTAACAACAGTAATAGCTGGTATCACTAACAACAATAATAAAGAAGGGCAGCTGTAATATGCGCAGCAAGAACAAGAACAATAACAGCAAGAACAATAACAAAACCAATATTAAAAAAACCAAAAAACTACACAAGTCATTTTGTATGTAGTCTTAATTATGTAGCCCTATGTATGTAGCACTATGTATGTGAAAGTACTTACTGCGAGAATAAACTTTTTCCCTTAATACACTGTCAAGAATGAGCACAGTTTGCTTGTGGTGTGTTTCTCCTTTCAGTAGAACATTGTTTTTTTTCTTAGCGCAGGGTTTATCAAGCAGTGTGATCTTGTTCTTGACCAAACTGTGTGGTCTTGTTCTTGACCAAACTGTGTGATCTTGTTCTTGACCAAACTGTGTGATCTTGTTCTTGATCAAACTGTGTGATCTTGCTCTTGACCAAACTGTGTGATCTTGTTCTTGACTAAACTGTATGATCTAGTTCTTGACCAAATTGTGTGATCTTGCTCTTGACCAAACTGTGTGATCTTGTTCTTGACTAAACTGTGTGATCTAGTTCTTGACCAAATTGTGTGAACTTGCTCTTGACCAAAGTGTATGATGTTGTTCCTGCTCTGAAGTCTGAAGAAATGTCAACTTTTGTTCTTCACAACCGATGCCGTGGTGATGTTGATGTGCTCGACCGGAAGTGAAATGGATTACTGTGGCTTGATTGAGAGTCGAGAATTTTTCCAAGAACCTTCTTCTCACCAGGCTCATGGAGACCACGAGGAGCCCTGCATCGTTGTCCTGAGCGAGAAAGAGTCGAAGTGAGAGTCAAAGATTTGACGTAGAGACACCATAGCCCCGAGTGACTGGCTGTTTCTGCTTTTGACATGTCCCTGGGTGTGAGCAGAAAATGAAAATGAAGCCCTCCCAGCCGGGCGTAGCGTGAGCTCGATAATGACTGCGACTAATTATATTCTTACCTCGTATGTCAGGCGCGGTGAGAGAAACTGAAGACCATGGCAGGACATGGGGTTGTAGAGGATCACTTCAGCTCCCTAGCAACGGCATTACTAAAACGTAGCCGGTAAACCTTGATATGGTCAGGTACAAGTATTTCATGTTTCATACTTGACACCAAAGGTCGAGCTTTATCTGCCTTAGATAACATTGTCCATTACGTCCTGCCCACCAACCACAACTGCACACTGACAGGGAAATGTTGACAGGTTTCTCTGACCCAGCACTTACCTGGGCCAGATGTGGCTTTCACGGTGAAAGTGAGGATAAAAGAGTTGTTGTTGTTGTTGTTGTTGTTGTTTGCCAAACATTAATGATAATTGACAGTTTTGTTCTTGTTCTTAATGTGATCTCCTTTCAGCTGTGAACTTGTTCTCCTCATTTGACTATATTTGAACTTGTTCTCCTCATTTGACTATGTTTGAACTTGTTCTCCTCATTTGACTATGTTTGAACTTGTTCTCCTCATTTGACTATGTTTGAACTTGTTCTCCTCATTTGACTATGTTTGAACTTGTTCTCCTCATTTGACTATGTTTGAACTTGTTCTCCTCGCTTGACTATGTTTGAACTTGTTCTCCTCATTTGACTATGTTTGAACTTGTTCTCCTCATTTGACTATGTTTGAACTTGTTCTCCTCATTTGACTATGTTTGAACTTGTTCTCCTCGCTTGACTATGCCAGGTCCGAGCACAGGCATCGTATTAGCAGGGCCGCTGAGAGGTAGTCTAACCTGGGCATCCTTCTGGGGCCAGGACCCTGTGAGAGGTAGTCTAACCTGGGCATCCTTCTGGGGCCAGGACCCTGTGAGAGGTAGTCTAACCTGGGCATCCTTCTGGGGCCAGGACCCTGTGAGAGGTAGTCTAACCTGGGCATCCTTCTGGGGCCAGGACCCTGTGAGAGGTAGTCTAACCTGGGCATCCTTCTGGGGCCAGGACCCGGTGAGAGGTAGTCTAACCTGCGCATCCTTCTGGGGCCAGGATAGCTTTCCTTGTTTAAACAAAATAATGGAGGGGGGATGATGGTGGGAAAATGGAAGGCTTCCGTTGGGGTGGGGGGGGGTTCGCCATAATGAACGAAAAATGAATGACTAATCAATAGGGTAACCTGGGGAGGACGGGGGAGGGGAGAGATACAGCGTACAGAATTCCTCTCAAACATTCTGCGTGTCGGATAGGAAGCAGATTGTTATGGCTTGCTTGATGATCTGAAGCGGACATAAGAAACGAGTTTCTTGAATGACTCCACCACCAGTAGACCACTGAGAACCCTACCCCCATCAACCAGGCTGATACTGAGCTGTGTCTGAGAGCACTGAGAGCCCTACCCCCATCAGCCAGGCTGATACTGGCCTGTTTCTGAAAGCACCATGGATCAATATTTTTGCTAGCTGTAGTTTACAATCTGTAATAGCCACACTGTCACTCTAACTATCTGTAATAGTCACACTGTCACTCTAACTATCTGTAATAGCCACACTGTCACTCTAACTATCTGTAATAGCCACACTGTCACTCTAACTATCTGTAATAGCCACACTGTCACTCTAACTATCTGTAATAGCCACACTGTCACTCTAACTATCTGTAATAGCCACACTGTCACTCTAAATATCTGTAATAGCCACACTGTCACTCTAAATATCTGTAATGGCCACACTGTCACTCTAACTATCTGTAATAGCCACACTGTCACTCTAACTATCTGTAATAGCCACACTGTCACTCTAACTATCTGTAATAGCCACACTGTCACTATAACTATCTGTAATGGCCACATTGTCACTCTAACTATCTGTAATGGCCACACTGTCACTCTATAGCATTCTCACCTTCGTTTCTATTTTACGTCTTAAGTCAGGGTTTCCTAAACAGTGCTACAATGTCCCCTTATGTGTTTGTGAACAGATTTTAAATGATTGATGATCTTAATTTTTTTTAAAAATTAGATAAATAATTTTTTTTCACACAAACCTGTAAGTGAATGTTGCTTTCCACTCAATAGTTAATATAATTAACACAGTAATGCATGATCTCTCATTATATCTTCAGCAAGGTAAGACTTTTAGACCCATTACTGCAGATACAGTCTGTCTCACGTTATCTCTGCTAATAGCTCTCTCTCTCTCTTTCTCTCTCTCTCTCTCTCTCTTGTTTTCTCTATGATCTTTTAGATCTTCTTCCACATTGTCTCTCCATCACTGCCTTGGTCTAACCCTAGCTCTCGTTCCTTCCATGTTCTGTATATATGCCAGTTTGGTCTGATAACTCTCTTCTTATTACTTTCTACATGATCCAGCCATTGTAGTCTATTAGCTTTCACGTTAAGAGTTATGCAGTTCACTGTATATCTTCATACTTTATGATATTTATTACTTTCTCGCTATCTAAAATGAATAAACTCTCCAACGAATGAAATCAGAATGCATCTGAGAGTGTGAGTTAATGTTTTTTTGTTTTGTTTTTGTTTTTTTCTTTCACAAACAATTTTATGAAGACTGTGAACATTTGTTCTGAGCCAGAGATTGTATTTGATTCTCAGGATGTTCGAATGTGCACGAAAGGTCGAGAATTCCTAGCTAGCATCCTTTCTTTTCGCCTCTTATATAGCAAGCGATGTGGAGCGTTTGAGTTTTTCTTTCAAACTAAAACTTGTGGAGATCTCCAAGTAAAATTGTGCCCACATTTGAATTGTCCCTTCCTAGAATGCTCTAAGACAGTTCTGTTTTTTAAAATCTCCTTTGCGTTAAATAACTTAAAATTGTTGTATTTCACATTTTTCATAAATTTCGAAATATAACAGCGCTAATGACAGTGACAGATTATCTCCCTTTGAGTTAACTAATCTTACTTTCCTTATTGGCTCTCTAGTAATAAGGAGAAAACTGTAGACAGCAAAAGTAGCACAGCGTGATAAGAAGCTGTAGTCCCTTCATTTTGTAATCTATCACACAGGTCACACATGGGGCGCTGTTGGGGTTTCTTTACTGTGTGAACATTTTAAACTTAAGAATGGCTCTATACATAGCGCACACAGGCCTAGGTGAGGAACATGACCCCTTATCTGTAATTACAGTTCACGCCTATCAGTAGCAACGCGGATTGTATAATATCTATGCCATTATAAAATGTTACATTACAAATGGTATCTAAATCTTAGAAGACGAAATTTATGAAGATTTTTTTCCGGTAAAGTTATTTCACTGGAAATGTTGCGACATTTGAAACCATTTGATTTACATTTTTGTTCTTTGTGCCAAAGAACTTTTCGAAACTAAAATGTATATAAAGTATTATTTCATGAACAACAAATCACCACATACCTGGAAATATTGTCTTCTGAACATGATTATCTCAATACAAACTGACACAAGTCACTGACACTAGTCACTGACAAATCTGAGAAAGGTAAAACTCGCAAACAGAATTTTCCTTCCTGACTGTGACAGACAAGAGTAATCATGTAAATGTGTTTTCTTTTATCAAACTACCTCTGGTTTTCAGTGCTCGGCTGTTTCAGTGTTCATCATCATCATCATCATCGCCTTTCACTCCCTTCAGAGTATAGTCCACTGAAAAAGGATATCAAGTCATCCTTGTGTTTGGAATTATTCTCTGCTACCTTCCATGTGTGTCCCTTGTCTCTGAGTACTTAAATACGGGCGTTCATAATTATTTCCACGTTCTTTTGCTCGACACTTATTTCCATCTTTCTGCGATAAAAAGATCAGTTTTTTTTTCTCTAGCGGTACATACAAACTCTATGCTACAGATAACGAAGTTAGAGAAAAAAAAAACGGATCAGAAAACTATTACGTCGTATGAGCTGCGCCCGCCTGTAATAAGAAAACGTTAACAATTTTTTTTTGCCTTGTTTGTTAGCAAGTTTTACTTCCTGATATGGCTATACAAAGGAAATTCTTTTTTTAATGTGTATACGCGTTTCTTTTGTGTTTTATTTATTTACATATTTATTATTGTTGTTGTTATTTTTATTATTTAAAAAATGCTGTTCTATATGAAGGTGTGGTGAGAGGTGGAACGTATAAAGAAAAAGATGATTCTCACCATTCACTAACTACAGCATTGCTGAATAAAATGTTCAGATACAACTAACGGCCAGAGAAACAAAGTAATCACAAGAAGCGTACAAAGAACAATATTTCAGCGTGGCCCCAAGCAGTGACCACATAAGAAGCCTTTTTTTAACGAATAAACAAAAACTATATTACTCCGTCAAGAGAACGGACTTCTGTGAAGATAAGCCAAACTAATTTTAGTTATTGCTTGTTTCCTTCTTCTTCTTCTTCTGTCTTTTTTTAAATACATCACACATATTCGTCTTTCTTTAATTTATAACACGATTTCTTTTTCCAAACAGGATTCAGTTCAATTTTCTTTTTAAGTAGAAAAATCTCCCAAGAAGTTACTTCAACAAAAGAACAGGAATGAGACCAAGAACAGTTAATGCTCTACGAGGACCAGCATGTTCTTTGTGCGATATCATCAGGTACGGATATTTTCATCAAATCCGGCTTCTTGTGTACAAAGACGTAGAGCTTGAATGCCGAGACGCAAACAAGAGAACACCGCTTATTCTCTGCGCGTTTATGACACCAGAAGAATGGGGAGTGAACACAGCAATGACACTGATAGAAAACGGTGTCAGTCTAGCTCACAGAGATCGCTCTGGTAGGAACATACTGCATTACGCCTGCATATACGAACGCGAGAACCTGGTTCAAGTTCTTCTCAAAGCAATCGATTACAACCTAAACGAATCGGATAAATCAGGAAATACTGCTCTTCATTACGCTGCAATGTCTGGAAATACAACGATTACACAGCTTCTGGCTCGGAGTTTCAAGAAGTATCGAATCTACCCTAATAAAGTGAACAGGCAGGGAAGAACAGCCAGGGATGAAGCTGTCCTGGCTGGAAATGGCGCCTGCGTGGGTGTGCTAGATGTCGAGCTGGGGCTGCAACGTCCAGAGAGCGCGGCCAGGGATGTTCGTTTTGGGAACAACGTAATTTTAAGTACCAATAGCCTAGAGCCACAGACTTCACTTCCATCACGTACAAGAAACATCCTGAGGCCAGCTACGGCGGCTGTCTTCTCAAGACATGATTCTTGTTTACCAAAAACTTCTGCTAGGGACAGGAGATCCTCCCTGTCGTTTAGAGAACGGTCAAGGTCAAACATCCCAACCAGTGGTTACTGCAGGTAACAGTTTAGCCTAGGTGTTTTCCAGTCTTTTCTTGTGTATGCCATTGCGAAATGACTGACTATCAAAGATCCCACACCATGACTGACTATCAAAGATTCCACAACATGAATGACTATCAAAGATTCCACAACATGACTGACTATCAAAGATTCCACAACATGACTGACTATCAAAGATTCCACAACATGACTGACTATCAAAGATCCCACACCATGACTGACTATCAAAGATTCCACAACATGACTGACTATTAAAGATCCTACAACATGACTGATTATCAAAGATCCCACAATATGACCACATAGGATTATATAAGAGTATCCCATTGCAAACGTTGACAGTCTAGAAATAATGCTTAACCCGCAGGTTACAAAAAAAATCAAGACTCACCCGTTAATGTGAAATTTTGCCTTTGATTTTCTTCGTACAACTCGTCAACGTGTTGAGTAATGAACAACAACCGACGAACAGATCTTTTTAAAGATGTATCGTGATATATCTGTGCTTAGATTTTACGATGTTCCTGTTGAAAACGTTGATTCAGGTAAACGGGATTTAGAAACTGCCAGTAAAATGATTGTCGGGTAAACGTTCTGGCCATATCTTAGAGCTGGTATTCGGAAATGTCTGTTGTCTTAATTTATAGAAATCTAGGCTAAGTGTCTCTTACTGGCCTGTCTTTTTATTCATGTTTGCCTTTATCTTCTTGTAACATTAGTTATCCTTTAATTTCTGATAGTTTTTGTTGTGTGAGAAAGGCCTCTTGCCAGAATATATCAAACATGTCTCCCTCTGTTTTACTTGGGATTTATTGAAGTTGTAAAAGATTCCCACGACAAAGCAGAACCTTCGTTCTGCCTATGTTTAATGTACTTGGCGAGGAAATGGGCATCTGTCAATACCAGGTGGCCACCGCTCGCAGGCTTCGGTAGTTGTTCAGTATAACAAACTCGTCTCAATTTTCACGTGCTAGTTTTGGTCCTCTTATTTATTTAGGCATTCATAGTTACCATAGTTACATAGTATCAGAAGTCTAGTCCGCCATTGTTGCCCGGATCTGCTCCTCCTAACACGGTCATTCAATGGTTTGGGGAGGGGGGGGGGTTAGTTTATAGTGGCTTGCCTCAAGCTCTGTAGAGGACCTAGACGAAAGATTTCGGGCACACTCTACACACTGATCGTTTCACGCCCCCCACTCCCCCCCCCCCCCCGAATCCAGGCTGAAGTAGCGTACCAGTATGTTATAAGAACCGAGATAACCAGTTTGTTATAAGAACCGAGATAACCAGTATGTTATAAGAACCGAGATAACCAGTATGTTATAATAACCGAGATAACCAGTTTGTTATAAGAACCGAGATAACCAGTATGTTATAAGAACCGAGATAACCAGTTTGTTATAAGAACCGAGATAACCAGTTTGTTATAAGAACCGAGATAAGATTGAAATGTTTTCAGATCATAACTACTATAAAATCGTCACAACTTTTAACACCTTCAAATATCATCTCTCCCAGTAACAAACAACAAATTTAACCACACTTTCGTACATTAATGTTGTGGTTTTTATTTCTTTGCTCTTTCTGTCTCACCTGTCTCTAGTGGCAGTGGTGGCTGTTTCCATCTAGGCAGACTGCGCCCCGATCAACCTATATGTTAAAATGGGTGCATGGTTTCTTCTGGATTTGGGAGAGTTAAGACAGTCAGGTATGATTCTGACTACATCACCTACTACTGTTTCGACAGGTCAAGGCAAGGGATTCTGTTACAGAGATCAACATGGCTACAGAACTCCCTAAATGATTAGGGAAAGTGTCCACCTTCCCATCAAGTATCTGGGCCCTTCTTAAATATGGGCACTAACACGACATGTCTTAAACATCTTAATTGCATAGAATATGGTGGTTAATAAGTTTGTAACATGGTGAAAAGCGCCAATTATTATTATCACTATTATTGTTATTATTATTATTTTTACTATTATTGTTATGTTTCCATAAATCGAATCTCTTTTATTCAACCGTTCAGAAAATCCCAAAATCCTTTGTATGCTAACGGCTACAGAAAGGATAATGAGATCATTCATTGCGCACCAGAAGGGGATTTCAGGAACACGCCCAGCTATGTTCTCAAGCTGGCCCATTTGCCCTGCGACTCCGAGTTCTGGAGTCAGCTGTCAGTGATGGACTCCTCCAAGAAAAACTGTGGTCTATGGTTAGATTCAATCAGTGCAGCCCATACTGCAAACACTGGTTCCAGCTGGCGACAAGAACTGAAACACTTATTTGAGGCAAGACAGAATCATCATCATCATCATCACAGAAAAAATCAATACTGACATCATCATCATCAATGCATTTTTTAAAAAAAAAGATCAACATTTTTTTACTTTTTCTCGTTGTAACCGTTATCAAATCTCTATGAAATTCGTTATTGTATTCTTTTATCATAATCATTAGCAGAATCATCATCATTGCCCTCAGCATTGTAGTAATTTTGCTTTTTCTCCGACATTATTACTTCCCTATTGCGATGTAATGTAACATATAAGTAAGTCTGACTTTGCAGGTCACAAAGTAAGTAATAAAAAAGTGACGACGAGCCCCAAAACTTTGGAAATTTATATCAATCCAAAACTTCCTTGCCTAACTCATCATACCGCCCAAACATCAGTCATAGATGACAGGGGTATAAAATATGTACTTACGTGGTGCTTTCCTTAATACTTATTCATATAATCAAAATGTTTCTTCCTCATACTTGTGTACAGGCGTACAGTAGGACCCAAAACTGCACCCCTTCATATAACAACCCAGGTTTAGACCCTTTCATTTATGACTAACCTGCTACCCCTGTATTTTAATGTAGGAAGAATTAACACCTTGACATTCAGCTCAGTTTTAACAAAAACATAAGCAGCAATTCGTAACTACCTGGTGATCAAGGAAATCTCTCTCTCTCTCTCTCTCTCTCTCTCTCTCTCTGAACTTTAAGTGCCCAGGGCACATGGGGCTTCCGCAAGGGTTTTCCACAAATGCCTGTCCTTCGCCTTTTTTTCTGCTCTTGCCCAGGTGAGCCCTCTATTGCTCAACATCCTTTCTGTTGTTCTTCTCCATGTCTCTTTTGGTCTACCCTTACTTCTGGTCCCCTGTGGTGTCTATCTTAGTGCTATTTTTGGTAGTGAGTTGTCAGTCATTCGGAGCACATGTCCCAACCATCGCCGGCGTCTTTCCTCAATAACTGTTGTCAGTGGCTTCATCTGCATTTCTGCCAATAAGATGTTATTTCTTATGGTGTTTGGCCAGAATATTTTCCTAATTCTTCGTAAACATTTAGTCTGGAAAGAATTCAACTTTTTATCAAGGAAATATATATAATGTTTAATCACAAGACAAAAACATGAGCAACAACCAGCAACTACTTGGTGATCAAGGAAATATATATATTTTTTAATCACAAGACAAAAACATGAGCAACAACCAGGAACTACCTGGTAATCAAGGAAATATATATAATGTTTAATCACAAGACAAAAACTTTTCACATGAAACAACGTCAACTGGGAACACCGAAAACTCACACGACACGAAACGAGAAACACTTAACCAAAAGGTTAGACACTTCTTGTGTCAAAGTACACAAGAAAGTAACTGTTCTCATGGTGACTCTCAAGCTAAACTCTATACGTGTACTCCAAATAGACCCTCTTCTGCAAAAGGCCTCACTAAGTCACCCTGCGCAAATCGCACTACAGTTCAGTAATATATCTATTCACACACAATACTACACCTACAAACTTGTGAGTTACAATCAAATCACCCAGCAAATATTTCTACTTCTACTAACTCATGAAAATCGTAATCAATTCGAACAGTTTTCATGACTGCACTTGACTAAAAAAAAAAAAATGACACTCAAATGAGATGAGAAGCTCACTTTATCAAATCTATGACATACATCAATAAGCATGACAACTTGTGACGTTTCTATGTTTGAAACGTGAACACAGAAGAAAAACTATTGCTCAAAAATTCATTCAGCATTCACATTTGACGCCTGACATCTGACCCTGACACCTGACATCTAACACCTGCCAACACCTGACATCTGAGCCTGACACCTGACATCTAACACCTGCCAACACCTGACTCTGACCCTGACGCCTGACATCTAACACCTCTCAACATCTGACATCTGACACGAGGCAACACCTGATATCTAACACCTGCCAACACCTGATATATGACCCTGACATCTGACATATAACACCTGACATCTGACCCTGACATATAACACCTGCCAACACCTGACATCTGACCCCGACGCCTGACATATAACATCTGCCAACACCTGACATCTGACCCTGACACCTGACATCTAACACCTGGCAACATCTGACATCTTACACTGACATGTAACACCTACCACCACCTGACATCTGACCCTGACACCTGCCAACACCTGACATCTGACACTGACATCTAACACCTGCCAACACCTGACATCTGATCACGACACCTGACATCTAACACCTGTCAACACCTGACATCTGATCCTGACATCTGACATCTAGGCCAACACCTGACATCTGACCCTAACACCTGACATCTAACACCTGCCAACACCTGACATCTGACCCTGACACCTAACACCTGCCAACACTTGACATCTGACCCTGACACCTAACACCTGCCAACACCTGACATCTGACCCTGACACTTGAAACCTAACACCTGCCAACACCTGACATCTGACCCTGAGACCTGACATCTAGCACCTGGCAACACCTGACATCTGACCCTGACATCTAACACCTGCCAACATACATGATTAATGTTTCAAAACGGATGAGCTCACTGAAAGGACATAAAGAGCAAGCTCGAAACAAAAATGATAAAAAGACAAAGTTTCAGTGCGCACGTACAATCAAAGACACCAGAGGTAATTTCAATGAAATGCAACGAATCAGCTTAGCAGTATGGCATGATCAAATAATAGTGATTCATAATAAACATTGAACACTCCTGTGTAAAACACTGAACCATTTAGAGTTCACCGAACACTTCAACTACCACTACAAAAATCACCTGCTATACTTCTTACATCTCAGATAGATCATTTTTGTATTAGAAAGCAATACAGAACATCTCTCATGATGTAAGGGCTAATGGGGTGCAGATGTCAACAGTGATCACAACCTGTGCATAGGAAAAATAAAACTAAAATTGAAAAGCCAACACAAGAAATCAGTACGCAGAAAGATAAACAGCCACAGCCTACAAGAAGAAAATACTAACATTAATTTCAATCAGGAACCTGCCAATCATTCTGAAACACCCAGTGAAGTTGAGGAGATAGGTATAGATGAGTTATGGAATTCTTACAGCACAGCCATAATCACAGCAGCAGAAGTAAGCGCTGGACTGGAAAAACCAATTAGAAAAGCATGGATATCAGATAAAACATGGAAGTATACACATGAAAGATGAGCAGTCAAATTAGACATGTTGAATGCAAAAACAGATCATGAAAGAGATTTGGTAAAAGCAACATATAAAGAAATAGACAAGAAAGTAAAAAGTTCAGCTAGAAGGGATAAAAGAGAATACATAGACAATATGGCGAAAGAGGCAGAGAAAGCAGCAAAAACAGGAGACAGCAAAACTTTATATAACATACAAAAGAGGCTAACAGGTACTATTACATCTAAAGAAAGACCAATCCTTAGCAAAACTGGAACACTATTAACATCAAATAAAGACCAAAAGCAAAGATGGGCTGAAAACTTCCAAGAAATACTTAATCGACCACATCCAAAAGAATTGTTAAACTTTGAAACTAACTTACCAGCCCCACAACTAAATGTCAACCTAGATGAAATTAAATTGCATGAAATTGAAACAGCAGTGAATTTAATGGCTAACAACAAAGCTGCAGGTGAAGATGAAATAACACCCGAAATGCTAAAAGCTATCAATAGTAATAACATCAGACAACTACAGAGAATGTTTAACAAGATTTGGAAAGAAGAAAAGGTCCCTTCTAATTGGAAGAAATGAATCATTGTTAAAATACCAAAAAAGGGCAACCTTAGTGACTGTAACAACTGGAGAGGAGTAACCTTAATATCAGTTGTGTCAAAAGTATTTTGCAAGGTCATTTTGAATAGACTCAAAGATATAGTGGATACTGCAATGAGAGAAGAACAAGCAGGATTTCGAAAAGGGAGAAGCTTTCTCGACCAGATCTTTACTCTAAGAATAATACTTGAAGAACATATTGAAAAGTAGAAACCATTAATACTGAACTTCATAGATTTTAAAAAGGCATTTGATAGCATACACAGAGATTCATTATAGAGAATTTTATGTCTATATGGAATACCATCTAAAATTGTCAACATCTTTAAGGACTTATACAATGGATATGTTTGTGCAGCCAAGACAGAAGAAGGGATGAATGAATGGTTCCAGATTGAAACAGGTGTGAAACAAGGATGTATACTGTCTCCTTTATTTTTGGGATTACAGTATACTTCATAATGAAAAAATGCTGCACAGGTAACACAGGTATTGACTGGGTACATGGGACCCAACTAGAAGATCTTGATTTTGCTGATGACATAACTCTTATCAGTAATAATGTGAATTCCATACAAGAAAAAACAGATAGCCTGTCTTCACTGGCTACCAAAATAGGACTTGAAATTAACAAGGACAAAACAAAACTAATGAAAATTCCTCTCAATCAAAACAGAAAAATACACATAGAAGGGACAGATATTGAAGAAGTCAATCAATTTGCATACCTTGGCAGCTACATAGACCAGGATGGCAACACTAAAAAGGAAGTTAGGATCAGAATTGCAAAAGCAGCATCAATCTTCAAGAATCTTGAGAACATATGGAATTCAAAAGTTATAAGCACAAAAACCAAGTTAAGACCATTCAATTCAAATGTAATATCCACCCTCATTTATGTATGCGAAAGCTGGAAAACAACTAAAGAAACAGACACGAAATTAGACTCTTTTGAAAACAAATGCCTAAGGAAAATACTCGGCATCAAGTGGAACGAATTCAAGAACAATGCAGAGATAAGACAGATGACTGAACAACAACTAGTCTCATGGGTGATCTGAAAAAGGAGATGGACATATGTTGGTCACTTGATGAGAAGAAATGATCAGAGAATCCCAAAACAAGTTATCAAGTGGAACACAACACGCCGAAGAAAAAGAGGCGGACCGCGTGAAACTCTGAAGAGGACATTATTAAGAGAGGCCAAATTAACAGACATAAAATCCTTTGATGAGGTTGAAAGACTCGCCGAAGACAGGAAAAATTGGCGAACTACTTTGCGAGCCCTATGTGACGTTTAACGGCACGGGAAGGATATAAGATATACAAGATATAAGATACTTCTTACAACAAAACTTACAGATGAATTCACATAAAACCAACATCAGACATACAACAACTTAGATAATTTCAGGGTGGCACAGGTGGAAATCGTGGCAGGAGGCGATACTACAAAATATCACACTAATCGATAAGACAATTACGATAACACTCTCCCTCACTATTATCTACCGTACCTCACAAAGAAGAAAAATCGAATGCAGTTATCAACTACACACTATTGATTAGACGATACACACAAGCCAGTCACGTGGCCAAACAATGGTGCGCTATTTTGACCTTTCCGGTCGGCCGCTCCGAAGAAGCCAAAGCCAGCAACATTCACAGAGGCTGGGCACAAGGAAGAGTTTCTCAGTTCCATCATATATTAAGGTCAAGTCATCATTGCCAATATCAGGAGCAGCTTTATTGACATCATCATCTCCCATTTTATTAATTTTATCTTCTTCTTCTTCTACTACTACTACTACTACTACTACTACTACTACTACTACTACTACTTCTACTACTACTACTACTACTACTACTACTACTACTACTACTACTACTACTACTACTACTACTACTGTAGGGAGGTTCTCAGCAGGATATACACATGTAGTTTGATACAAAATAAACTGACTCCTCAGTCAAATCTCAATCAGTTTAATTTACTCCAGTGTCGAACATAAACTTTCAAGTGAACACACTGTCCTAGCTCCCTCAATTTTCACAGATTCTACTAATCAGACAAAACAACTCATTCTGCACATAATCATGATTCCCTTAAATAGTCACTTAATCAAACTGTGTATAATGCAGGCCTCTCGACTAAAGACATACAACTTGACTGTTCACTGCGACTCGTCCTATCTTGAACTGCCCGTCGCCATTTTTGTTCCAACTAAAATTTATTGCAGGCGTCTTCCCTCCGATCTGAGTCTCAGTTTGGTCAGTCGTATTTTGCTTAACAATCTTCAGCACTTATTATCACTAACCTTCTCGAGAATTCGTTGATAAATACCTTGTATCACAAGTCTGGCCTCATCTTTGTCTAACTGATATAAAATTATCATGGCCACCTTGACTTTTTCCTTTCTCGCTCTCTCTCTCTCTCTCTCTCTCTCTCTCTCTCTCATATGACGTCATATTTCCCGCCAGTCGTTCAGTCACTCGACACGTTCCCCTTATGCTACTACTACTACTACTACTACTACTACTTACTTCTACTACTACTACTTACTATTACTACTACTTACTACTACTACTACTACTTACTATTACTTACTACTACTTACTATTACTTACTACTACTACTACTACTACTACTACTACTTACTATTACTACTACTACTACTACTTACTACTACTACTACTACTACTTACTATTACTTACTACTACTACTACTTACTATTACTACTTACTACTACTACTTACTACTACTACTACTACTACTACTACTACTTACTATTACTTACTACTATTACTACTACTACTACTACTACTACTATTATTATTATTACTATTATCATCTCCCTGGAACTGTGAGTTATTCTTTGCAGCTGTTGCGATGAAAATGTTGAGGCACAGCACTGTGTCGGAGTCCTTTTTTCAGTCACTGAATGGAGCTAAAGAGCACTTCTTATCGGAGTCCACCACCATGGCTGGGCTTGTTGCTGACTACCGAAGGAGAGGTGGGACAGGGTCTTGATCGGCCGTGATTCGCAAACCCTGATGGTTTCATGTCAGCTATAAGTGGGTGGCCGCCAGATCGGACGTCATCATCTCATTATTTTATTTTATAGCAACATTTTAGGCTGTTATTATTGTTCTCTATGAAAGAAAAATATCACGACCGATGTGGGTGCGGTTTTTTGTATTGCCAAAGTGAACCTAAAGGTTGTAGGTATATACATTATTTGTGGGTATGCAGTGAATTATACGATAGCTCTTCTCTGACTGTAGTTAGTCCTGTACCACATCATCTTTTCTTCAGTATGAGAAGAAGACTATATTACAGTTATTCCTGCTTATATTTGACATTGCTGCTCACTCTCATATAATTCAGGTATAAGAACATCACTGTTCTCCCTCATATAATATAGGTATGTGAACATCACTGTTCTCCCTCATATAATATAGATATATGAACATCACTGTTCTCCCTCATATAATATAGATATATGAACATCACTGTTCTCCCTCATATAATATAGATATATGAACATCACTGTTCTCCCTCATATAATATAGATATATGAACATCACTGTTCTCCCTCATATAATATAGATATATGAACATCACTGTTCTCCCTCATATAATAAAGGTATATGAACATCACTGTTCTCTCTCATATAATAAAGGTATATGAACATCACTGTTCTCCCTCATATAATAAAGGTATAGGAACATCACTGTTCTCTCTCATATAATAAAGGTATATGAACGTCACTGTTCTCCCTCATATAATATAGGTATATGAACATCACTATTCTCTCTCATATAATAAAGGTATATGAACATCACTGTTCTCCCTCATATAATATAGGTATATTTAACTCACTGTTCTCCCTTATATAATATAGGTATATGAACATCACTGTTCTCCCTCATGGCGAAACAGTAAGAAAGTAGACAAACTGTCTCTGTCACCAAATTCCAGTCCCGTACCAGAGGAAGAGGATGAGAAAGGGAGGAAAGGGAGATGTCACAGTGCTGTTTCCAGAGCAGGTCTTGGCAAGGAGAGTAGTAAGTGTAATAGTTATCACAATGTTAGTAAGTGTAATAGTTATCACAATGTATACAGGTCTTGGCAAGGAGAGTAGTAGGTTGTCACAGTATATGCAGGTCTTGGCAAGGAGAGTAGTAAGTGTAATAGTTGTCACAATGTATCCAGGTCTTGGGAAGGAGAGTATAGTAAGTGTAATATTTGTCACGATGTATGCAGGTCTTGGCAAGGAGAGTAGTAAGTTGTCACAATGTATGAGGTTTAACTTGTCCAATCTGTAACCAGAGACTGGCATCCCCGTACTCTGGACATTCCCATATGTGCTCCGCCTTCCTTTCCAACAACCACTGAAGCGTGCGCCTGCTGATGGAGCCAGTCACACATTAGCTGTATGTAATGCGCGCTAAGCCACTTCGTTTACCAAAACCTCCACTTCCCCTCTCCTTCCCCAATTTGATCATCCTTCTGATGCCATTGTCATAATTCAATTCGATCTCGTCCTCCATTGGCAGCCTATTCAAGGCGGCTCTTGCAATCTCCTCCTTGTCCATTTTTAGGGTGCTCTGAACTGATATCATGCCTGCCAGCTTGTCCGCTCTCTCAGTGCCTTTGACACCCGCATGACCTGGGGAGTAGATCCACGTCAAACTGGATAACCAAGAACCCACTAGAAGCTGGACTCACTCCCTGTGGAAGAAATATCTCTCGATTCTCCGTAACATGTTTTGGGAATCCGCCACAATGACCCCATTGCTCCGCCAGTCAGGAAATTGCTTCTGATGCAACCTCCACCTCCATTCTCATGCTCGAACTGATGGTTGCATAGACTTCTGATTTACTAGCAACCAGTGCGTGCCTCATGCCACTGACCCGTCTGTGAAGAGCACATGGTCATGTGGTTTGGAGTGATGCTGAATCTGTTCCTGCGCCCTGAACTTGTCCAAGTCATAAAGTAACATCTATTACTGCTAAAGAGTAATGTATAGATACTGTGAGATTAGATATAAACAGCGTAGTCTAAGACAGCAATAAATATGAACACTGAAGCCCGAGAGACTGATTGACTGGTTGATTGATTGATTGATTGATCTTTATTTCCAAAGGGTTAAGAATTGGGCACGAATGCCCGTCTGAAATTCTGCCCTTTACCATACAACTTTCACTCTGTTCCAGACATTCTACAAATATGCTGCTCATATAACCAACATAACTAACATTGGAAAGCTGAGAAACATAAAGTAGATACGACTAGTCAGAGAATAGTAACTATAAACAATGTAGAATGAAAGACAGTAATACATTTGAATATATTATAGTCTGAGAGAATAGTATATGATAGATACTCTGAGCTAGAAATATTGGGAGAAGGAGCCTTTTTCATGTGTTAAAGTTAGTATGGCTGTGACTTCAATATAACAACAAATTAATGCAACTGTTCACTTATGCCATACTGTTTGGATGTGAACAGACTAATCAGTTTTTATTCTTCCAAGCTTTGAGAGAGTAGAGAGAATCCCATCAAATATACTTTGCTCTTTTCTTATTCATTTTTCAAGGAAGTTAAGACACTGTCTTCACAATAATGTGAATTCCATGCAAGAAAAAACAGACATTCTGTCTGCACTGGCTAGCTAAATAGGACTTGAAATTAACAAGGACAAAACAAAAATAATGAAAATTCCTCTCAATCAAAATGGAAAAATACACATAGAAGAGACAGATATTGAAGAAGTCAATCAATTTGCATACCTTGGCAGCTACATAGACCAGGATGGTGACACTAGAAAGGAAGTTAGGATCAGAATTGCAAAAGCAGCATCAATCTTCAAGAATCTTGAGAACACATGGAATTCAAAAGTTATAAGCACAAAAACCAAGTTAAGACTATTCAATTCAAATGTAATATCCACCCTCATTTATGCATGCGAAAGCTGGAAAACAACTAAAGAAACAGACACGAAATTAGACTTTTTTAAAAACAAATGCCTAAGGAAAATACTCGGCATCAAGTGGAATGAATTCAAGAACAATGCAGAGATAAGACAGATGACTGAACAACAACCAGTCTCATGGGTGATCCGAAAAAGGAGATGGACATATGTTGGTCACTTGATGAGAAGAAATGATCAGAGAATCCCAAAACAAGCTATCAAGTGGAACACAACAGGCCGAAGAAAAAGAGGCAGACCGCATGAAACTCTGAAGATGACATTATTAAGAGAGGCCAAATTAACAGGCATAAAATCCTTCGATGAGGTTGAAAGACTCGCTGAAGACAGGAAAAATTTGCCTAACTACTTTGCAAGCCCTATGTGATTTTAACGGCACGGGAAGGATATAAGATATAAGATAAGATAAGACACTGTCTGATCTAGCAGTCAGCAATCCATATGTGACATACTGGCATCATGGTTGGCAAACCAAGACCCTCTCCCATCTCTCCATTGGTAACACAGCAATAGGCCTAGCCTGTCTAATGGGGTAGGGGTCGCTATGATGGTGGAGTCTGCTAAAGAAGCATTCCATACCCTCTGATTATTAGCTCCATTCACGGGCTAAAAAAAATACCTGACACAAGCTGTTCTCAGCCCAACACAGTGATGTGCCTCAACATCCTCACTGCATCACCTGCAAAGTTTCATCAGGCTGACAGTACATATATATATATATATATATATATATATATATATATATATATATATTTGTCTAATAAAATTCTGACACAGGACAGGACTGGCATGTGAAAATTAGTCTCAGCTATAAATGGAGGAGAGATTAAAAGTTTGAGTGAAGATCTGGTATGAGAAAAGTATCTGATAGTTGTGGTGAAAAGTACCCATTAAAGCAATAAAACAATTATCATTGTAACAGTGATTCTCAGTTTCTCTTTCCAGGGACCATTTTTCCACAGTCGTATCAGACTTTCTGCACCCTGTGTGAATTTCTTATCATTAATAAGTGTTTTCATTTACTACGTCTTTTTTTAAAGTAAAAATGAAAAAATATTCATGCAGAAAATTAAAATTGGCATCGGATTTTATAGAAACTCCCCCTACCCCTTTCCAAAAAAAAAAAAAAATAGTATGAGAGGAAATGTTTACCTCCTGCAGTGAAGCAGACGATTTCCTTTTTTTTAATAATGATCACAACATTTATTTGTATGTCCACCTAAGTCATTCCACTGGTGCAGCACTTTCAAGCACTTGTGACACTCTGATAAAGGCTTGTTACAGCACTTTCAAGTGTTTCTAGCTTTCTGATAAAGGCTTGTTACAGCACTTTCAAGTGTTTCTATTTTCTGATAAAGGCCTTTTGTTAGTGCATGGCCCAATCCTTTAAAACTATTCATCACAGGGGCATTAATTTAAAGAAAATATTGCAGTCAAATGAAAAGCCCCAAAACGTTTGACCTAATGTCATCTCATATTTTATCAAGCTCCAGAACCCAGGAAAAGACTGTCCAGCAGTCGTCTTCGTAGGGTGCCATCTGGCAAATTATCTGCCATTACTTCAGTGGACGGTGGCCAGGACACAAGCTCAGAGTCCGCCAACAGTTTGGCCTCCAGCAAAAGACGTGGTCTGGAAAGAGAGCCCAGCATGGGAAGGTCTGGCCGTTGTCAGTGAGGTTGTATACATTAGATCATGTTGGCCAGGACTGTGGATTTCTCTGGTTTTTTTTCTCTAAATTTTCTTCACTCTACATTTCTTTTTCTCTGGCTTCAGTTTAAGTTTTTTTTTAAATTTCCCAGTCAAATTATTTATATGAGGCTTTTGCCAGTTTATTTTCCTTTGAATTCCCTTTGTTCTGCTTTCAATGTATTTTTTTAAATGATATAATTGTTTTGCCAAATATGACAGAACTACACAACGATAGTTCATGATATTCCAAATTACACAACAATAGTTCAAAACATTCTAAACTGTATAACATGGAGGTGCCACGGTAGTGTAGTGGTTAGTACATTTGTCTGCCATTCAGAAGATCCCTGTTTCGATTTCACATTCAGGTGGAATTCTTTATCAGACTGACTGTCATCGGGGTCAACCTAACCTCCACAAAATGTTTACGTGGGGTTTCCCCAGGAAAACAAAGGCAGCCAGGACTGGTGATGACATTCCTATCTAAAATGCTGCAGCAGCCTAGAAACATGAAAATACTAACAAATCATCCCCCCACAGCGGGCCAAATGCCGCAGGACATAGACTTTATTTTAGAACTTGCAACAAGGGGTGCGACAAGGATGTGTACTATCTCCAGATCTTTTTTCTCTGTACAGCCAGAATATTCTAAGAACGATCATCACAGAACCAGACAAAGATTGGAGGATACAATATTAACAACCTTCGGTATGCTGACGACACAGTACTGATAGCTGAGAACCAACACAACCTGCAAAATCTCCTGGATAAAGTTGCCAAAGAAAGTGAACAGAAAGGCCTTACTTTGAACATAAAGAAGACACAGACTATGGTTATATATAAGAAACAGAATCCATTATAAAATTAAACGGAACTATTCTAAAGCAGGTGCAGAAATTCAAATACCTTGGAGCAGTAATAACTTCAGATGGGAAATGCAGAACAGAAATAAGAATAGAATAGGCCAAGGAAAGACTGCATTTCGGAGAATGAGAAACATATTATGCAACACATCCTTGTCAATCAATGTTAGAAAACGAGTCCTAAAATGCTATATTGAACCTATCTTGTTATATGGAACTGAATCATGTACATTAGGCAAGTCTGCACAAAAGTCACTGGAAGCAATAGAAATGTAGTCTATTAGAAGAATGTTGCAAATCCCCCGGACAGCAAAAATAACTAATGAAGAATATATGAGAAGAGCTGGAGAGACAAAAAATCTTGTCAACAAAATAAGAGAGAGAGAGACAATGTACTTTCATAGGACATGCAATGAGAAGAGGGGGATTTGAAAATATTTTATCAACAGGAAAAACAAAATAAAGATCAAGAGGAAGATCAAGAGAAATGATACTGGACAGTCTGACGGGATAGTGTGAGAGGAGATCACCAACTGAGCTGATGGTCTGCATGAAGGATTGTGTAATCTGGAGAAGCATAATAGCCAACGCCAGTCGGCACGGCACCTGATGATGATGATGATGATGAACAGCTCATTACAGTGTGGAGCTGCCCATTCTATACGAAAATTTATCCTGAGCCTTTAGTTCAAGAAGGGTACATTTCTGTGGGAAAATGAAGAGCGGGAATGAAAGAGCAGTGTACATCTGAAGAGACAGCTGGAGCTAAGACACATTAAAGATGCTGGCAGGAAATCCAAACTGTGTGGGAGAAAGCGCATCGCAAACAACCAACATTTGACAGGAACTATTAGCAAACATGTTCTTGGATGTATGCTGCGGCATGCGGTGGAGCATATATGGAGTTGTCCCGCTTTGAACCTTTCTGGTAAAAGAGACTGTGGCATAAGAAAATTCATGCCCGGAAAACTTTTGTTGAAAATTCTTACTTTGCTTGTCACATCAAACAGGAAGGCTGTCATATTTCAATGTTAAACACAAATGATTAAAAATTGACAATAACAGTCATCATCATTATCATAATAATCACCATCATTGCCATAAATATGAAACTGGTAGGTAATGTGAGAAAATAAGTGAGTTCTGCAGTGTGTTACGAAGGATCATCATCATCATTGCTCTAAGATCTATGAGAGGAAAACTCTTCACCTGCCTGGTCTTAATCCTGATTTTTTTTAAATTTCTGAAGTTGTTTTTTTTTTAGAGTTTTCTCTGAAAAGTGTATTCCCCTCAACAAGCTTCCTGGTTAGCCTTCTCTCTTGGTTGAGTCAAGTTCAGTTCTTGTTTAGTCACCTGTCTCACTCATACAGTATGTGACAAAGACGTCTCCAGTTTTTTGTTGTCTTTGTCAACATCTTTGTTATCTATTGAGATTTATATACTTCATTTAAGAACATTCTTATGTTTATGTGGTACTTTAGTGTGCAGTCATGTAGTTTGTTTCCATAGTTACTGCCATATATGTTAAATAGACTTTGCACTACTTCCTTTTAAAACATGTCAGTCAAGTGAATAATACGAAGAAACATTCATATGTGGTAAGTATTAACATATAGTCTAAGAGTAAATAGTTTACACTCTAATGTTGTTGCCATACAATGTTTTTTTTATCATTTCTGCTCCCCCCTCACCATTTCAACTACTTATTAAGTGTTTTGGTCCACAACTTTCTGTTGAGTTTCATAGCAGCCAGTGTATCTAAAGGACACCCTACATCCACCACCACATAGATACTCAAGAGCTAAGTACAGACTTATGTTGAGAAGGAATATTTTGAAATGCCTATATTGAGACGGAAGATATTAAAGTGCTTATATTGAGAAGGAGGAAATTAAAGTGCTTATATTGAGAAGGAAGATATGAAAATGCTTATATTGAGAAGGAAGATATTGAAACGCTTATATTGAGAAGGAAGATATTCATTCACTCATTTGCATGTCCCTTGCGGAACTTTGCCTCCCTAACAGCACTCCTGTAGACCTCTCGGTTGTGAGCAAGATGACCTGCTACTGAAGCATCCATTTGCAAATCATCAACGATGTCTTGCAGCTATCTTCGTCTTGGTCTTTCTCTCTTTCTTTTCCCCATTTTGTACCCTTCCAAGACGGCCTTCTCTAAGTTCTCATGACGTTTAATGTGTCCAAAATATTTAAGTTTTTTCTCTTTAATCCTCTTTACTAGCCAGTCTTCTTCAATATTAAATTCTTGTAGTATGGATATATTTGTTCTTTTTTGTGCCTATGATGTTTGAAGAAGTCTTCTTTAGCATTTACATTCAAAGGCACGTATGTGTTTTTTAGTTGTTTTGTTAAATGTCCAGGTCTCACAGGCATATGTTTCGATAGGAAAGATGCATCTCCTTAAAAATCTTATTAAAATCTTATTTTTGTAGTTCTGTCTGTTCCTCTCCACAGCTTCTTTAGTTGTTTTACTTTCTGAAGAGCGATAGATGTCCTCTTTTTAATTTCCCTCATTGTATCTCCATTATTAGTTAGTAGTGATCCAAGATTTTCAAAACTCTCCACTTCTTACAATTTTTCCTCATTGATACATATTTCAGCTGCCTTGTTTGTTTTGTCAGTTGTCATCAGTTTAGTTTTCTCCGCATTAATATAGAGGTTTTACTCTTAGATATTCTTACGGACTCACATAAATAGTGTTTCCATTCCTTTTCGTGGTGTGGAAAGATTTCTCCTTCGTCTTGTCGGACACTGAAACGGTTCCTAAGTACTATTGAGAATTCATTCCTTGTTTGCTGGTCTTTCAATTTTTCGTATCAAAGCTTGCCTTTCTGTGTTCTCCGATTTTGGCTTCCTTAATTTTAGTTTTATGTTTGCTACCAGAAGGTTGTGATCACTCCTACATCTGCTCCTTTCCTTGCTCTCATATCTTGTAGTGACTGTTTCCACTTGTTGTTTATTAGTATGTGATCGATTTGGTTTTCTGTGGTTTTATCTGGGGACCTCCAAGTCACTTTATGGATGTTTTATGTTGGAAAATCCAATGGTCATTATGTTTTTTTTTCACAGAAACTGCACCGTATTCTTCATTTTCTTTTATTTCTCCGATTCCTTCTCTTCCCATGATTCTTCTTCTATTTTCATTTTCCTCACGTACTTTTGAATTGAAGTCGCCCAAACTGAATAGCATATCATGCTTGGGTATTGTTTCTACTGTGGCTTGGAGGCTGTTGTAAAAATCTTCTTTTAATTCCTCTTCAGCTGCTTCTGTTGGTGAATAACAAACTATAATAGACAGCTTCGTGAATCTTCAGCTCCAACTTGCATATAACGATCTCTCATCTTAGGGGTCCATTTCAGCAATGCTCTTGATGCTTCTTTTGTTATAATTAATGCTACTCTTCCTTCATGATGATCTCCTTTACCTGACCATATTATTGTATCTTCTGTGTGCTGTGTTGTTAATTTCCTTCTGCCTTGTCCTGTCCATCTTGCTTCTTGCACTCCTAGTATGTCTAGTTTGTATCTGTGCATTTCCTTGATGGTTTGTGCTAGTTTTCCAGTCTGGTTAAGTGTTCTTACATTCCAGCTGCCTATTTGCATCTTGTGTTTAGGTTCCAGGAGGTCTGCAGTCGGCCTGGGGACTTCCAGTGGCTGGGTTTCATCCACAACTTTCATGGGCTCAGTTTCCTGATAAGCATTTCTCCTTCCACCTGCATTTCCCTTGCTTCTGTTTCTGTAGCAGTCTGACAGTTTGTTTTTTTTTTACCAGATATGGTTGCTGGCCCTATGCCGAACCCTCCTTAGTCACCTTTTACGATCATGCGTGGTAGGGTACAGTGGTCCTATTCTTTGCTACCAGGGCATGTGCCCTGGTCCAGGGTGTCACACTAGGGAAGAAGATATTGAAATGCTTATGTTGAGAAGGAAGATATTAAAATGCTTATATTGAGAAGGAAGATATTAAAATGCTTATGTTGAGAAGAAAGATATTAAAATGCTTATATTGAGAAGGAAGATATTAAAATGCTTATATAGAGAAGGAAGATATTAAAATGCTTATATTGAGAAGGAAGATATTAAAATGCTTATATTGAGAAGGAAGATATTAAAATGCTTATATTGAGAAGGAAGATATTAAAATGCTTATATTGAGAAGGAAGATATTAAAATGCTTATATAGAGAAAAAAATATTAAAATGGTTCTGTTGAGAAGGAAGATATTAAACTGGTTATATTGAGAAGGAAGATATTAAAATGCTTATATTGAGAAGGAAGATGTCGAAATGCTTATGTTGAGAAGGAAGATATTGAAACATGCTTTTTCTTCAGAATATTGACAATTCCATTTTAATTAACTATTTTTAGGGAAGGAAAATTACTATTTCTTGATTGAAACTGAAATTAATTTCTTTTCTGAATATTCGTGAAACATTTCTTTACTTAGTTTGCTAGCAGTCAATACCGCTTTTCTAAAAGATGACTTTTTTCTATTCATCTTTTTTGAGGTACTTGCTATACCGTTCTGTTTTGTTTTTTGTTTTTTTTGCTGTATTTTTTTTTCTGCACGGTACGCTCGTGAAATGATAAAAAGGCAATCATGCAATTACACTTTTTTTTTAAAGAAATGTCCAGACAGAACCAATTACCATAAACCAAATTTCACACACTGTAGTAATGAGGAGAAACTGTTGGAATTTTCCTAAAACAATGTCTTAAACTAATGAACAAAAAACAAACAAACAAAAAAGAAACAGAAAAAAACAGCTTTCAAACACATCAGACAGTTCAGATCTGCTTATTTCTATATCACTGCAAAAGATGGCCAGATTCTTCTTCACTGTGGTATCAGCCATCAAGAATGTTCCCCCTGTAGTGAATGGAAGATCTCCAACCACACACATTTTTCATGCACATGAAACACTCTGAACTGAAGCACACACATTTTTCCTGCACATGAAACACTCTGAACTGAAGCACACACATTTTTCATGCACATGAAACACTCTGAACTGAAGCACACACATTTTTCACGCACATAAAACACTCTGAGCTGAAGCACACACTTTTGTTTCTTATTAGCAATATAGCATCAGTGAGTACAGCACATTTAACTGTTCTCAGAACATCCACTGTGTTAGAACAAGCTGTATTTAATCATGAAAAAAGTAAGCTAATAAGAAAAGCACATATTCGCCTGTATGAAAATTCTTTTCATTCATCTGAAAGCTGTAGGAAACATATTTTTCATACATTAAAAATGCAGTTTAATGAAGGACATGTTCTCTTCGTCAATGTGGAAGTGTTTTTTAAACGAGAGACACACGTTTTATATATTTTTTAAACATGCATATATTGACATATACTTTCATCCATTTAAACATATATTCTGAATAAGATGCGTATGTTTTTCAGTTACATGAAAAAGACACACACTACCAAGTAAATAGGAAGTGTCATTCATATTTCAATGATAGGAAAAGAGACATATAAAGTCCAAGGTTCAAAGTTCAAAATTCAGACTCCGGCTTCACTGCATTCGTGACAACCCCATACGTGCTCCGCCGGATGCCACAGCAACCATCCAAGAGTATGTCTGCTAATAGTTCCTGTCAAATGTTGGTTGTTCACGACGCGTTTTCTGCCATACAGTTCGGATTTCCTGGCAGCATCTTTAATTTGTCCTAGCTCAAAGCAGACTCCTCACAGCTACATTGTTCTTCCATTCGCGCTCTTCATTTTCCTGCAGTCTGTCCAATACAGCTTTAGCAACGTCCCCTGTGTCCATTCTCATTCTGCCATTTATTTTAGCCTGTCCAACAAGTATGTCTGCCACATCATTGTCATGTACTCCCGCATGCCCTGGACAGTAAAGTCATGTTAGGCTTGTCACAGTTGACTGGTTTAACAGATGAAGCCATTCTTTTCGAAGCAATGTTTCCCAGTTTTACGGAGCATACCCCCTGAGTCCGTCACAATGACACCATTAAACATATCATGAGGAACTGACCATTCCATGCCGCCGACATGAGGGCCGCCGACATGAGGGCCGCCGACATGAGGGCCGCCGACATGAGGGCCGCCGACATGAGGGCCGCCACAGTGACCGTTTAGTTCCCTCCCTGTAGTACAATATCGCCATGGATTTCTCTTTTAATTTACGGAACTGTCGTCGGTGCAACGGAGTTCGTGCACTGAAGTCGACGCTGCAGCAGCTAGAAGGACTCAAGAGACGTATTTTTCTATTACGTGAAAACCTTCAGAGAGACATAAATGTTTTGTTCATCCCGGAGCATGTGTCTTTGTAGAAATTTTCATTACATAGACTTGGGATAACATCTGAAAGTTTGTGCATATGCTCTTTTTACTTCAAACATTTTCTATCAACAGATATTCGATTTTCAGTTATGAAAACTATTTATGTAAGAGAAATATGCTTGCAGATAGTGAAAGCTCTATGTTGTGTTTGGGGCTGGTTTTATGTGTTGTTTGCACATCATATTTCTTATTTCGTAATTGTATGCTGGACACTTTATTCAACACTGTCGCACAAATAGCTGGGGCAGATTTATGTTCACAACTCTGTATACACATTCCTCTGACAAAAAATATGCATTGACCCTCAAATGCTATCATACGTTAACCTTTTCCTCTGGTAAGATATATTACATAGACAAGTTTTTTTTTTCTTTCTAGTTTCTGTTTTATTTAAAAGTGTCCCAGATCTAAGAAAGAAAAACAAATTATATCACAGCTTATAGAAAAAGTATTTATATTAGTAATTACTTTATTAATTCAATTATTTTCAAAATTTCACATAGCATTTATGTATTTAGAATACATAAAAGGTGCAATAGTAAGTATAATTAAAGGAAGATAAATACGTAAAGCTGTAAACTTAGATTTAACAGGAGGTCTTTGTGTAATAACAGACATGAGAGAGTTAAATCTTTGTATAATAACAGACATGAGAGAGTTAAATCTTTGAATAATAACAGACATGAGAGAGTTAAATCTTTGTGTAATAACAGACATGAGAGAGAGAAATCAGTAAAATCATTCAAGTTTCCCTATCACGTTTACACTTTTAATTTTTAATTCGGAAGCATAAGCAGATTTTTTGACAGACTCCACAACCGTAGAGACTACATCAAGCCCTATCCCTTATCTAGGTTAAAAGATTAGGTTAACTGTTATTAGGAAGCACTGGGTCCAGATAACCATGTTTGAACATGCTCTTCTTTGTTTCAGGTACATTTATGTCTTATATTGCTTTGTACTGTACTGTATTGTTTTGTCTTGTCTCCTTCCTCAAGTACCTTCCACTGGTCAGGGGGCAATCAGATTTATTGCCAGGGTTTAACAGTTTACATTTTATAAAGCATGGATTTAAGGCTTCAACTACATTTATATTAAAGCTAATATCTTTTGCAACAAAGTTTGCATGAAGGTAACGGTATGAACTAATATTTGCATCAAAGTTTGCATAAAGGTAACGGTATGAACTAATATTTGCACCAAAGTTTGCATAAAGGTAACGGTATGAACTAATATTTGCACCAAAGTTTGCATGAAGGTAACGGTATGAACTAATA
Organism: Achatina immaculata; assembly: GCA_009760885.1. Classification (NCBI taxonomy): domain Eukaryota; kingdom Metazoa; phylum Mollusca; class Gastropoda; order Stylommatophora; family Achatinidae; genus Lissachatina; species Lissachatina immaculata. The sequence continues at coordinate 21,353,197 of CM019720.1, forward strand.
TTTGCACCAAAGTTTGCATAAAAGTAACGGTATGAACTAATATTTGCACCAAAGTTTGCATAAAGGTAACGGTATGAACTAATATTTGCATCAAAGTTTGCATGAAGGTAACGGTATGAACTAATATTTGCACCAAAGTTTGCATAAAGGTAACGGTATGAACTAATATTTGCACCAAAGTTTGCATGAAGGTAACGGTATGAACTAATATTTGCACCAAAGTTTGCATGAAGGTAACGGTATGAACTAATATTTGCACTAAAGTTTGCATGAAGGTAACGGTATGAACTAATATTTGCACCAAAGTTTGCATGAAGGTAACGGTATGAACTAATTTTTTGCAGGACTGAGAACTCGGTTTCGAAACTGAGAGTCAAGCCAGCAAGGGAAGCAATCTCTCCAGCACCATCACCACTTCCCTCATCTGTATCAGCATCATCTCCCCTGAATGAACACTCTCATGCTGGTAATTCTGTGTCTCAAATAAAGACCAGTCAGGCGAATACACCGCAGTCTACAGAACCTGAAGTGATTAATAGACAGGGAATAACATCACATTCCTCTGTGAATACTGATGTGTCTCCTAACACATCAAGACAGCAACAAAAAACTTCAACAGCAGCTTCAGAAGATTCATCACTCATAAAGAACAGCCTCAAGGAAACATCTTCAACTCATACAGGTGAAGGTATTGTTACAGCCAAGATACCCAAAATTCAGGTAGTGAAAGATAACTTTATATCAGAAGAAAGACGTGACAGCAGCGCTAGCCTTCCTCAGCACGTTGATACCAATAAACTGTGGGTTCAGAACCCTTACGATAACAATAACGAAGATGGTGATTAGAAAGATGATGCTATAAAACACAGTAAAGCAACATCTTTAATGTCTGTACCATCATAGATGACCTGTCTCGTGTTTGCCGCATTTCGTGCTATGTAAGATGCACTTAAAAAAACATCCTTCAAAAATCACCCTGCGTCTTATAACCCGATGTTAGGCTAACATTTAAACATCCAAGTTTAACACACTAGTCTCAGGTGACCACAACATGCAGTGCACATGATTAGTCATCGCGTCAGGCGGCAATTACCGGTAAACTGTGATTTAAAAGAGAACACCCGGATTTTTTGGAGGTCGTCAGTGACTGTAGCCGGTTTATATCATCAAAAATCTAATTTAAAAGAAAAAACGAGCGAAATTGACTGGAGGATAATCGGCCCAGTAAGACGATGATACTCAGTTTGCACGGAGATAAAGCAGCCTTTGGTTCATCATGTGACAATTTTGTAAAGATTAAATTTCTCCACTAATAAGGTTTATTATCCGCTTTGATCTTACCAGAACAATACCATATAGAAGTGAAGAACTGTTTCGAAATCCTGATGGCTGTACAGGAGGAGATGACACCAGATGATCTGGCTACGCAGGCCAAAGATATCTTAATAACAAAAGCTAAAGACATGGTTCCAGTAAAGAAAACACAAAAGATTGGATGGATTATAGCAGGCACACTAGAACTGATAAAACAACGTAGAGAAATGAAGAAGCAACGGAAAGTGACAAACAACAACAAAGAGGAATATAAATCTTTAACAAAAAAAGTACGAAGAAACATAATAAAAGACACAACAAAACAAAAAAACAATACGTGTTGTGAAAGAATAGAAGGACATCAGAAGTGTGGAAGAGATAGTGAAATGTTTAAAGAAATGAAGACATTGACGAGAAATGTCACACCTAAGCTAAATGTAATTTGTGATGAGATGAGGAATACCTTGACAGTGACAGAGGAAATTCAAGAAAGATGGAAGGAATATTGCAGAGGAATATATGAAACAATTGACTGTGAAAACAGAAATCAACAGTATAATTATTATCGGAGGAGAAAGAACCCGAACCGACAATAGAAGAAGTTTTATGGGCAATAAAGAATCTGAAAAATGGTAAATCACCAGGATGTGATGAAATAACAGCTGAACTTATTAAAGCAGGAGGAAAGGAGTGTGCAACAACCTATCATGCACTGTGTAAAAAAGATATGGCATTCAGGTATTTGGCCAAAAGAATGGAAAAGAACTGTATTCATACCACTGCCAGTAAGGGTAACCTGAAATTATGCACAAACTACAGAACTGTTGCCCTGATTAATCATGCCAGTAAAATTCTGTTAAAAATCATAATGGGTAGACTTCGAAAGAAAATAGAAGAAGTGAATATGGTCCAAGCTGGTTTCAGGCAAGGAAGAGGATCAAGAGATCATATATTCAATATAAGATTAATAATAGAGAAATGCAGAGAGTTTAATGTGAATCTATATTTATCCTTTATAGTCTACTCAAAGGCATTTGATTGTGTACAACACCAGAAACTTTGGGAAATAATGGAAAAATGGGATTTTCAACACATTTGATATAATTAACGTCACTGTTGTATCGAGACCAACAAGCAGCAGTAAGAATAAATGGTGAAACAACAACTTGGTTTGACATAAAACAAGGGGTCCATCAGTGGTACATACTGTCGCCTCGCTTATTTACTTGTATACAGAAAATATAATGAGGAATGTTAGAGAAGACGTAGACAAAGAATATTACGATGCCATAATAACTGAATGTTATCCAATACCCGAGATTAGATATGATGATGACACAGTATTATTTCCACAACACAAAAAGGAATGGAAAAACTAATTATGTCAGTCCGCAAGAATATCTAAGAGCGAAACTTCTATCTTAATGCGAAGAAAACTAAATTGATGACAACTGACAAAACAAACAAGGAAGCTGAAATATGTATCAATGAGGAAAAACTGGAAGAAATGGAGAGTTTTGAATATCTTAGATCACCACTAACTAATAATGGAGGTACAATGAAGAAAATTAAAAGGAGGACATCTATCGCTCTTCAGAAAGTAAAACAACTAAAGAAGCTGTGGAGAGGAACAGACAGAACCACAAAAATAAGATTGTTAATGTCTTGTATCTGAGAAATAGCTGAGAAACATATTTAATGTAAGTGCTGCAGAAGAGTTCTTCAAATATCATGGACAAAAAAAGAACAAATATATCCATACTACAAGAGCTTAATATTGAAGAAGGCTGGCTAGTAAAGAGGATTAAAGAGAGAAAACTTAAATATGTTGGACGTATTAAACATCATGATAATCTAGAGAAGACCGTCTTGGAAGGGTACATAATGGGAAAAAGAAAGAGAGGAAGACGAAGACGAAGATAGCTGTAAGACATCGTTGATGATCTGCAAGTGGATGCATCAGCAGCAGGCCATCTTGCTCACAACCGAGAGGCCTACAGGAGTGCTGTCAGGGAGGCAAAAGTTCCGCAAATGGATATATTTGTTCTTTTTTTTTGTCCATGATATTTCAAGAACTCTTCTGTAGCATTTACATTCAAAGGCATTTATGTGTTTCTCAGCTGTTTTGTTAAGTGTCCAGGTCTCATAGGCATATGATGGGATGGGAAAGATGCGTGCCCTTAAAAATCTTATTTTTGTGGTTCTGTCTGTTCTTCTCCACAGATTCTTTAGTTGTTTTACTTTCTGAAGTGTGATAGATGTCCTACTTTTAAACAGATATTATCATTCTTGCCTTTGAAGTGTCGTGATCCTTTCCATCGATGTTCGCAGATTCCCAAAATGTGTATCCCCTTTCTTTTCATCTCGTCATTTATTATTTAATACTTTCCCCCATACATACTTCTTACATTCCATGTTCCTACTCTTATTTTTCTTTTTAGTTTGATGCAGGGGTTTTCCTTAGTAACACCGTCAGGATTTTGTCCGTCATCACAATTACTAGTACTGACCTCTGTCTCACACTCTTCCCCAGTGTTAAAATTAGATCTATCTGGCCTGGGGGCCTCACCACCAGATCTTTTTCCTATTCGACTTTCCATGTTGCTGGCTGAATTTCTTGGTATATTTCCAGAAGATAGTTTACCATTGCTTTCCTTCCGGGCAGTGACTGTACTAGTCAGTGATCATAGCCATTGTCCCTACATTGAGATCATCTGCCTACCATCATAGAATGGTGACCATAACCAACATTATCTGTCAGCTGCTCTCCCATTCCATCCACCACCTGCTCCCATGGCTTCACATCACTCTGATCGGGGTGCTATACGGGTACTCCACCTTGCCAAAGGGTGTCCCGTAGACTGAGGGAGGTAAGGAAGCATCTTACTTCTCCTGTGATAGGGGATACCCCTACCCCGCTGGTACAGTGTTTAAAACGTCCAGTTATATCAGTTATGTCGTAGATTTTTGTTTTGTTTTGTTTTGTTTTTAATATTTAGTAAAGGTGTTGTTATACATAATAAAATGCTCTTTGAAAGTAAACGAAATGACACCTACTGCTTTCTTCTTTTTTTTAATGAACAAATGTTATAATGAAAATCGTTGCTGCTTGCCGACCGTCACCTCTTTTTGAATTCACATTACTGCATTGTTCATTGAAAATGTGGTGGTTTATGATTCCCTCCCCGAACATTACCTGCAAAGTGCATCTTGTATCCAGTGTCTTACATGGCACGAAGTACGGTTTTTTTTCCCTAGAATTAACAAACGTGGCTGTGAATTGCTAGGAAAAAGTCATACAAATAAGATAACTGCTTTGTATTTTTATTCTTGCATTCATATTTGATCATCATTTTTCTTCGTCCTTGCATATTTATCTTTTTTTTTCCTAGTGCTTTCTAACTATTTCTTTTACTATTTATTTTAATCTTTTTTTTATAAGTTCGCATCCAGATATTAATCCCTTATTCACCTTTTATGGGTTATTTTACTGTATAATCTCATAATACATTCCTGACATCCTTACCAGCCAGATTTTTATAACAATATAAGTCTACGACAATAAAAGGTAGGACAGAAACTCTGTTGTGTGCATCTTCCAGATCTATGCTTGTTTTGATAGTGCATGATTCCTTCACAAGAATCATTTTGAAAGATTGCATATTTTCCATATTTTGAAATTAAAATTTTTTATATCAAAAGTGAGACCTCATTTTTTTATCAAGCAGCTGGTGGATTGGAACGATGTTAGCTTCTGAAGCGTGTACTTTGTCAATGAAGTTAAAGAAACTGAAATTGTCAGCTGATCCTTAGAAACTGCAAGTAAGCAGATTCTTTCAGGAACAGAATAAAATTAATATTATTTTCTTTTTATAATTTCAAGTATCATTGCTTTTAAAATTATGTACATTTTATTGCCTTTAATTTCAAAGTTTTAGTCTAGCATGCCATATTCACTGAACTGCATTACCAACTTCTTCCTTCTACTTACTCATAGTTACCAACTTCTTCATTCTACTTACTCATAGTTACCAACTTCTTCATTCTACTTACTCCAAGTTAATTCTTTCCTTTACCCGTGTAAAATATTGAACAAACCAGATGTATCGTGAAAGCTTTTCAGTTATTTGTAGGAAAAACAGTTTTATTCATGTTAGTTCTTATTTTGTGCATTCTATTTTCTTGTCTAAAATTCAGTCTGGCAAATAAATTGCACAAAACGTGAAACCCATCACTGGTAAACAAACTAAAACTGGCAGAGGAGGACGTAAATAACCTGGATTCTGATGTAAATAACCTGGATTCTGATGTAAATAACCTGGATTTTGATGTAAATAACCTGGATTCTGATGTAAATAAGCTGGATTCTGATGTAAATAGCCTGGATTCTGCAGGCCGATCATTTTTCAAATACAGGTTTTAAAAAATGTAAATGACAGCAACTGAACTGAGCGACATACAAAAATATATATGAGCGACGTCATAAAAATAAGAAGGATCACTCACTCGCTCAGCTTAGAGGGAACACTGAAAGTCATTTAGGATATCAATCGTGTCTCCTGCTGCCAGTCCAGGTATCGAAACTTTATCTCCCTCTGTGTGCTAGTCCAGGTATCGAAACTTTATCTCCCTTTTTGTGCCTGTTATTTTTATTATCTAGTGCTATTAAAACAGACGCCGAGTTTTAAGTATTTGATAAGATATAAATGTTTACTTTTCTTGGTGGCCAAATATGTTTTCGAATATGAATGTAATAGAAATTTGATTGTTTCATAAAATAATAAACATTTCATGGGCGGTCAATTTATTGTTACAGTTTTTTATACTAAATTTTAAAACATTTGTTTCTTGCACAGTTACTGAAGACAGCAGATAGTAATTCTGCATTATAACTTTCACATCTAAATTTTCACATTTTCATTCACATCTAATTGAGTGAATATTTGGAAACTGTACCGTAGACTGCAGAACAACAACACAACTTCCTAGATCATCCCTCCCTCCTCCCCTTCGGCCATATTAAACTCCTGACACACTGGGGTGGAGGGGAAGGATTGACCTTCTGGGGTCTGTGAGTTCTTTTTGTTTCTCTTTTTTTCTATTTGTCCCGTTCTGAGGGCTCCTAGATTTTTTTTCTATTTGTCCCGTTCTGAGGGCTCCTAGATTTTTTTTCTGTTTGTCCCGTTTTGAGGGCTGCTAGATTTTTTTTTCTGTTTGTCCTGTTCCGAGATTGAACCACGGTCTTCCGAGTGTCACTGCACCTTGGAGAGCAACGGGGGAGGGAAGAGATATTAGATGTGACAACTGAAATTTAAGCTCTCAGTATTTGTATTGCTCCAAGGCTAGCAAGAGGATGTTTCTGCTGTTTCTGAAAGGCTTTTCAGTTCCCTTGTTCTTGTTTGTCCCTTTATGCCCAATTGCTTACATACAAGTAGGTCGTAAACCTAAGCTGCTACGAATCCTCGCTCCTACTTCTACAGTTAATACCTTTGCCTTGACTCCTGCCATCTGCCTTAGTTGCTTGACCAGATCGTTGTACTTCTCTCTCTTAAATGTATGTTGGTCCTCTATTCTTGTTTCATATGGAACCACAAGCTCGATCATTATTAGTTCATGTTTTGTTGTGGAGTGCACTACAATGTCCGGTCACATTCCTGTGTTCTTGATGACAGTTGGTATTCTCTTCTTCCTGATAGGTTCGCTATCACATCCCAGTCGTTTGCACCATCTAGCACTGATAGTGAGGAAACGTCCGTGATTTCTAGGAGGTATGCTGTCTCCGTGCCATCACTGAGGAGAATATTCTTCCTTCTACATTCAGAAGTGGGATGGGTCTGAACTGGTTGATCTTAGTGGAATTCTGCTGTTTTGGGATGTATACTCCATTGACCTTTTTTCTATTTTTTACTTATGAACCTCTCGGTCCACGCTGTTCTTAGGAGTTTATGGAGCTTCTTTAGTACTTCATTGTATCTTTTCTACAGCACGTAAAGGACGCCATTCGGGCCAAGGTGCTGATCTGCCTTTAGCTTTTCCTCTTCTTTCTCTACATTTAAATTTGTTGCCTTGTGCACGGGGCCATACAAGACCTTTCATATGCTCAAGTGGTGTACATTATTTCTGTCAGAGTGTGGCTTTCTCAGATGTTCCTCGTGCATCTCTTGACTTGCTTTCAGCGTTTGCGATATTGGTTTTTGAAATAACTGCTTCGCAAACCCAAAGGGATCTTTGCAGAACTTCTTTCTTCCCTCTTCCTTTTACATGTTCCTTCTGCTCTGCAAAGGACATTGTGCTGGGCTTTTAGATGTTGCCTAACTTGTGTGTGCAGGAAACTCTCTACCGTAGAGAGCGGAACAACAACACAACTCCTTCAGATCATCAGAGGAAGTACCCCCCCCCCTCAGACAAGTGTTTCGGCCCTTTAAACTCCTGACACTCTAAGGGGGGTGGGCCCCTCTGGGTCATGACTCCCAGAGGTCTTGTGAGTTGTTGCTTTTTTTTCGGTCCCGGGATCGAACCCATGATCTTCCAGTTGCCACGCGTCTTTAGCGATTTAGCTATGGAGGACTGGTATTGGTTGTGGCAAATGAAATTACTTATGCTCCCAATGCTTGTTTCGCATACTCCACAGCCAGCATGAGGCCTTTTCTGCTGTTTCTGAAAGGCTTCTCAATGCCCTTGCTCTTGCTTGTCCCTTTATGCCCAGTTGCTTACATAGGTTTCGTGTGCCTTTTTAAACATTTCCTGGTATGTTTCTTCGATTGTCTTATTGCTTGAACTTTCCTTTGTTTTCTGCTCTTTCTTGGTGCTACTACTTTTTCTCTTATTGCCTGTATTGTTTCAAACTCTTCGTGGCGGTGAAGATAGATGATGTTACTGAATGCTTCCAGTCTTTGGTCAAAGTTTTTCCCTCCTCAACGCGCTGTGAAATCATGAAAAGTAACAGAGCACAGTATTGTAAAGGATAGAGTGAGGGACTTATGACAGTGGTAATTAAGTAATTAAATTATTAAAATAGTACAAACGTGCTGTAACCACTCCCCAACCCTAATTTCTTTTTAAAGAATAACTAACCACAACCTGGTTCCAGGAACCTTGTTAGCCACCAGTTCAACCAACAGATATTATGTCTACTCTGCTTTATCATCTTCTCTCATATCAAATACAAAACAAATATCTCAGTGTGTACAACAACTAACAAAATAAGTTTATTACGACAACATCAAGACACTCGTCATGAACATATACAATACCAGTAACCGTTCAGACCACATTCCACACATAAGTACCACACACACACGCGCGCGCACCCACACACACATACTCCTGGCAGGTCCAACCAAGCTGGGAAGGTCTGCGCGGGTAGAGGTCAGACGAAACTTGCACCCTGGTCATCTAAGGTAGGGGTTGGAGCATGGGGCCAACGACCCCATCTCCGTAAAAAAGATTAGTGTTATGGAAGAAATAGAGAAGCCTCGAAATTGGAGAGGATATAAAAGAAATGTGTGTCCAAAACTGGAGAGAGAAGATTAGGAATAGAGAGGGATGGAGCCAACTTTATATACAGCAATGAGCCTTAATGGCTTGGAAAGCTGAAGAAGAAGAGGAGGAGCAGAAAGAAGAAGAAGAAGAGGAAGAAGAAGAGGAAGAAGAAGAAGAAGAGGAAGAACAACAGGAAGAAGAAGAAGAAGACACTGCTGGCGAAATTCTTCGTCTGCCGCACGTTGGGAGAAACTCCTCCCGGCCAAAGAAGAAAATGCGAAAAAGCAATTAGGGTTGCAGAGTGGCTCCGCTGTGAAAAGGTGATGGAAAGGATGAAGTGAAGCTTAATTGGTATGTCCAGTAGTCTCGCGACGAGAGCTACTCATACCATGGCACTTCTGCTCTAGAGACCGGCCACGTCCGATATAAACCCATACTGGTGAAATATGCCTAAACTGGCTTAACCCAGGGGTCTTCTTCTTCTTCTTCTTCGTTCACTTCTACCACCAAAAACCGCACTGTGAATCTACTGAATTCACGCCTGTGGTCCTCGTTAGGACCCGTGGTCCCCTGTGTGGTCCAAAATAGACCACACGAGATCCACGAGAGGACCACAAGGGGTTCAGAGTATCACAGTGCTTTAGCCTGTATTCTTGGTGGGTCTCAGAAGCGGGATTGCGTGACACCGTGGTTTTCATTGCACCAGTTTAGTCTAGGGTTGGACTTTCTCACCGGAAGACCTCGACGTGTTTAGGATATCAGTGCATCCCCGCTGGGTGAGAGGCGGTAGCCCACCCAAGCCAGAGTTGGATTTTCTCATCGGAAAACCTCGACGTGTTTTGAGATACCCGTGTATCACCGCCGGGTGAGAGGTGGTTGCCCATCCAGTCCAGGGTTGGACTTTCTCACCGGAAAACCTCAGCGTGATTAGGATACGCAAACATCCCCTCCGGGTGAGAGGTGGTTGCCTATCTAGACTTCCCTGGTCCAGTGTCTCCGACTTCAGCATTTTGCGGTCGTGGCCCCTACCCTTCCTAGTTGTGACCAGGATGGAGCTTTTGTCCAGGAGGACGAATCCTCGCCACTAGTGACTTCTACCCCTGGGTTGAGCCGGTTTAGGCATTATCCCAGTATGGGCGTGTTTGGGACGTGACCGACCTCTAGGGCATAGGTACTGTGACATGCATAGCCTTCAAGATTCACCCCTGGTATGAGCCGGTTTAGGCAAAATTCACCAGTATGGGTGTTTATCAGGCGTTACCGACCTCTAGAGCAGAGGTGGCATGACATGTCTAGCCATCAAGTTCCACCCCTGGTGTGTGCCGGTTTAGGCATATTTCACCAGTGTAGGTGTATTTCGGACGTGGCCGGCCTCTAGAGCAGAGGTGCCATGGTATAGCTCTCGTAGCGATACTACTGGACATACCAGTTAAACTTCACTTTCCACCACCTTTTCCCATCGGCGCCGCACAGCAACCTTTATTTCTTTTCCGCATTTACTTCCTTAACCGGGAGGAGCTTCACTCCACGCGCGGCATTTGAAGAGTCTTAACCTCTGGGACAAGCCGGTTCATGCATTTCACCCGATGTGACTGCACTCAGGACGTGGCCGACCTCCAGACCAGAGGTGCCGTGATTTGACTGTTTGCTTCGCTTTATCCTTTCTACCACCTTTTCCGCAGTGATGCTGCGCGGCAACCTCATTTGCAAATTTCTTCATTGGCCGGGAGGAGCACCGCTCCACGCTCGGCAGCTGAAGATCTCGCCAACAGCAGCAGATGAGCTACCAAACGTGCCACTCATCTACCCTAAGTAACTGGTTTTCAGGCGCCAGATATTCGCCCTCGCCCCTTCTCCTGTCAGTTTAAACAGTTCTGCCACGGGAAGGCCAGGAGCTGGACTTGACTGCCAGAGGCTGTTTGTGGCGCGTTTGCAGTCCTTAGAACCAACCCAGGGGTGAAACTTGATGGCTTCTATGTCATGGTACCTCAGCTCTAGAAGTCGAAAACGTCCTAAATGCGCCCATACTGGGATAATACGCCTAAACCGACTTAACTCAGGGGTGAAACCTACTAGTGGCGAGGATTCGTTCTCCTGGACAAAAGCTCCGTCCTGAATGCAACTGGGAAGGGTAGCAACCACGACAACACAACGCTGAAGTCGGAGACACTGGACCAGTGCAGTCTAGATAGGCAACCACCTCTCACCCGCCGGGGATATATGCGATTCCTAATCACGCTGAGTTATTCCGGTGAGAAAGTCCAACGCTGGACTAGATGGGCAACCACCTCTCACTCGGCGGGGATATACGGATGTCCAAAACAAGTCAAGGTTTTCCGATGAGAAAGTCCAACTCTGGTCTGGATGGGCTGCCATCTCTCACCTGACGGTGATATACTAATATCCAAAACACGTCGAGGTTTTCCTGTGAGAAAGTCCAACTCTAGATTAAACTGGTGCAACGAAAACCACGGTGTCATGCAATCCCGCTTCTACCATCCATGGAGAATACAGGCCCAAGCCCCGCGATACTCTAAACCTCATGTGGTCCTCTCGGGGATCTCTTGTGGCCATCACGGGGACCACAGGGGCACTACAGGACCAATCAGGGACCACAGGAGTAAATTCAGTAGGATCACGGGGAGATCTTGGTGGTAGAAGCGAGCGAAGAAGAAGAAGAATGAAGAAGACAAGTAAGGAGAAGAAAAAGAAGATATATATATATATATATATATATATATATATACTCTTCAATAAATAAATAAATAAATAAAGGCAGCATATACGATCTTTCGATTTAAACTGAAGTTTGTTGATCAGACACGGAGAAATTGCATGAAACGTTCACATGGACATCAACTTCACGTGCTGACCTGAATTATACTCACCATATTCATGAGCACAGAAAGGCGACACTAGTCAAAACAGCATTTTTGACAATAACTCATGACAGGTTCACGAGAATCCCGTAAAACTTACTGAACACAAAACTCACTGACCATGTTATTGAATGCCTATAAAAGATTGACTCTACTCGAATCAATTCATTTGAAAATTTAATGTGCAAGTATGGCTCATCTCACTACAGAACAACGACTCATCATCATTGGACGTTTACAGACTGGACAGTCACAAAGTGTAGTGGCCAGACAATTTAATGTGGTCAGAAGCACCATTAGTCGTCTTTGTAGACGATTTCAAGAAATTGGCTCAGATGCAGATCGACCGTGCAGTGGAAGACACAAGGTCACAACTCCTGCCAAAGACCGCTTCATACGGCTACGTCACCTCAGGAATCGATTTGCATCTGCGTCCTCAACAGTTCAGTCAATGACGGCAGCTCGTCCAATTTCAGATCAAACGGTCAGGAACCGGCTGCACGACACTGGTCTTTGGGCTAGAAGACCCTACAGAGGTCCTGTTCTTACAGACTGGCATCGCCAGAACCGACTGCTGTGGGCGAACCAGCATCGTCAATGGACCGTTGTGAATGATTGTAGAAGGGTTTGGTTTAGTGATGAATCATTCTTTCTGCTCCAGCAACACGATAGACGGAGAAGGGTTTACTGCAGTTCATGAGCGCTACACCCAGAACTGTATGGATGAGGCTTTTCCACATGGTGATGGAGGTGTACTGGTGTGGAGGACGATAAACTTCATGGGAAGAAGTGACCTGGTAAAAATTGAAGGTCAACTGAATGCCTAACGATACGTCGCTGAAATTCTTCGTCCTCACGTCCTTCCACTTCTGGCTGCACCAAGGTCGATTTTTCAGCAGGATAACGCTCGACCTCATGTGGCACAACTCACTACCCAGTTCCTCGCTGACAACAACGTCCAGACCATTCCGTGGCCATCCATGTCATCAGACATGAACCGAATAGAACACTTATGGGATGAACTCAACAGACAAGTCTGGCAGCGAGACGTGGAGCCAACCACTCTCAGGCAGTTGTCTCTTGCACTGCGTTGAAGAGTGGGCAGCCATCCCACAACAGCAGATCCAACGGCTGATCGGATCCATGTCAAGCAGATGTCGTTCTCTGTTACAGGCCAGAGGACCCATACACCTTACTGAAACAGAAGCCTCAGTCGCAAAGAATAAAAGCCCAAATTCAATGAACATCATTTCATTGTTAAAGTCTTAAAGTATCTTCATGCCAAGATTAAAACATTAATTCCGTAAAATAAAATTTTGATACAAGTTTGAAATTTGGTGTCCATTACGACTACAGTAGTGTTGCGTTTCTTCTTGTTTTTTTTAACAATATATATCCTAGAAAGCACTGACATAGCAATGCATCACTGAATGCATTGAATATTAACATCACACACAAGTAAAACATTGTCAAAAGAGTGAAGGCCCTCATGACAGCAGTTATCATGAACAACATAACATATAAAACTGTCCCTTCGAACAGCTGTAATAAGCATCATATCAGAACTCAATATTACATGTATACTATACGTACATGGCAACCACATCAAACCTCGTGGCAAGAAATATGCAAATCTGAACCATCGTTCAATGTCTCTTACATAAATAATTCGTACCATGTTCTCAACATAGATCAAAAGCGTCATTATACGACAGCCTATATAAGCTGTATATTATATATATTAACACCATCCCAACTTTTTCATTGCCATACATACCCATGGGTGCACCCAGCACATACACTATCATACTTACGAAATCATTTCTACTAACGAACTCATGCACAACCAATCTGAGTCAGGGGTGCTCGATGGGGTCATAGCCAACAACCACATATCATATACACTTACAATATAACCAATTCAGGGTACACTCATTCATTCATTTGCATGTCCCTTGCGGATCTTTGCCTCCCTAACAGCACTCCTGAAGGCCTCTCGGTTGTGAGCAAGATGGCCTGCTGCTGCTGCTGCATCCATTTGCAGATCGTCAACGATGTCTTGCAGCCATCTTCGTTTTGGTCTTCCTCTCTTTCGTTTTCCCATTATGTATCCTTCCAATACGGTCTTCTCTAAATTATCATGACGTTTAATGTGTCCAAAATATTCAAGTTTTCTCTCTTTAATCCTCTTTACTAGCTAGCCTTCTTCAATATTAAGCTCTTGTAGTATAGATATAATTGTTCTTTTTTTGTGTCCAAGATATTTGGAGAACTCTTCTGTAGCTTTTACATTCAAAGGCATTTATGTGTTTCTCAGCTGTTTTGTTAAGTGTCCAGGTCTCACAGGCATATGTTGCGATGGGAAAGATGGTTAAGTGTCCATGTCTCAGGGTACACTAACACTGTATATACTTCAGTATCAAGAATCAACCACACTCACAAAACCACACGATGGCTCGCCCACCGAGACACATCCCGAACTAACTTGAAAATATCTTTGCAAAAACTTGTGTACTAAACAGTGTTCACAGCCTACTATCCCGGCCGATGACAACAGGCTCTTTATACTGTTTACAGTATTGTATGATGCTAATCTAATCTAAGTGCCATGCCGCGTGGCGTAGGCGATCATTTCTCTCCACAATTCAATGTCTTCAGACTTGATTATGAGATCTGCCGGTAACTTTGTTAATAGCCACACTGGCAGCCCATCCAGTAACTTCTCTCTCTGTCTTCCTCTGTCTCTTCTCTCAATTTTTCGAGTTGCCACAATGTGTTCCAATTTTCCTATTCTCAGAAATGTCCTATAAATCTCGCTTGTCTGCCTCTGATCTTTGGTATAATTTGCTTTTTAACTCCAGCCTCTGTTAAGACTTCTTCATTGGTTTTCTTGGGTGTCCATGGTACCTTCAACATCCTTCTTATAAACTACATTTCCACGGCCTCCATTTCTCATGTACTCTCTTATTCATAGACCATGCTTCATACCCTTGAAACAGAATTGCTTCGATGTAACATTTAAGTATTCGGCATATTGTTTCCATTGATATAGATCTGTTGCACAAAATGTGTCTCAATGCCTGGAATGCTGACTGGCCGGAGCATGTCTGCTTTTTATTTCATTGTGACATTTCCCATCAGTTGTTATAATCGTATCTAAGTGCTTGAATCTATCAATCTGTTTCAGATTTGTGCCACTGATGATAATGCTACATTCTGATAGTATTCTTTTCTTTGAGATGACCATTACTTCAGTCTTCTTTTTATTCAGACTTGTATGATTAGACATTGAACAAAAAGCATGTGAAATTATGAATAACGTTCAAGCTCTCTTCACCGCATAAGAAGAATGTGTTATTCACAGCTTCACCAACAGGTTCAACTTTTCTTCTATAAATTCCGAAGTTTCTACGATAACCCACGTGGGATAATTTTTTTTCTGTAATATCCGCTCAGTACATGAACGTTTTGAATATTCTTGTATATTTAACTAGTCATCATTTTAACAAATGAGTAAAATGATAACACAGTCATGAACTTTTACAAGTTAACATAGATGACAATTCCTTATGCAGCTTCCATGATATCAGATAAGTAGGGAGGCGGGATTTTAAATAAAAATTCTTTAATTCCTAATTTTATCTCAACTTTCTAAATTTGCAAAACAGCATTAATACGGTACCTTCTGTATTTTTCATAACCATTTTGTTCTTCTGCTCTCCTAAAACTAAGATGCATTTACAATAGGAACGTTTAAACACGTCCTTAATACTTCTTCTTATCTAAATGATTTCATCATTAGCGTCCCAGGAAGTTTCAAACATTGGTACAGAGCAAGATGAAAGGCCTTGGTAGCTGTCATGTTATGTTTCTTCAGTGTGTCTTTCATTCCATCTGTCCCCTTTT